>JAPKLW010004968.1:0-23384 GCA_026898455.1 Plectranthus barbatus
AGACAAACTGACGCTGGTTGGACTTAGGATTTGATCCACCAAAACACTTAAACACCAAATCTAAGATCTAAGCTATCAACTGGAGAAGGGAAACTTAGCCAGATTTCCCAACAGTCTCCATAGTTCCTGCAGCCCTCTTCTTACTGTTTCTTTTAGCCTTTAACTCTTCAGTGAATGGCCAAATGCCAATTTTACCATCAAACAAAACACTGCCATCCTCTGAAAATACAGGCCTAGACACAGCACACATGAACATACCCTTTGGTATGAATTTCTTGCTTTTGCATGCTCTGTGTACTTCTTGTTCAGATTGGGTGATGTAGTATCTGTGGGTCGTTTTGGTTAAATAAAACCATTTCTCATCAATATGAATGACATTCTCCATGGGCTTGAATCTTAGGATGCTCAATGCATTGTCATATTCTATAGCTTGCAAACTGAAAATCAACCTAGACATTTTGTTTGGAGCTGACAAAGCTGGCTTAATTGCATTAGTGTGTGCTTTGATCAGATGTGATTTAGCCCATCTACCCACCACAGATTTTGGAACACTTAAACTGTCTGCTAGGGCTCTGATTGTTCCTCTTTTTTGATAATGTACTTGAGCTATTTGATCATAGTTTACCTGATGTTTTACTTGCTGAATTCTACTGAATCTCTTGCCTTTTGCATGCATTATTTCACCTCTTTCTCTGTGCCCTTTTGCAGTTTCCCATATCCTAGAAATGGTCTTCCTGCAGACTTTGAAGCTTGAAGCTGCTTCATTGATCTTGCCCCTTGCAGGCTGCCCATTGATGCAGTTCATTAGCAAAAACTGGATGATCTCCTCTTTTGTGGAATCTGGAACATCTTTTTTGGCCCCCATTTGTTGTAAAAATTCAGAATTGTTTAAGTTAGGTTGATTTGTGGCTGTATTTATAGAACATGTAATGCACTAAGGATTGTAAATTTTCAAATTTGGCTCTTTTATTTTGGCGGCAGAATTCCCTCTTGTTTTTCAGCTTGAATACCCTTTTTGTAATTTTGTTTTTCCACTAAATGGTTTTCATTTGTTTTTTAATGCATTATATTCATTTTCAACATAGCCTTGGTTCTTGTGTCCCTTCCTATGGGACTAATAGGAAGGGATAGAGGGAGTATTTAATTAATTTCTTTCTCCTCCACATCATCAATATCATCCAAACCCAACCACAACAATTTCACATACTTTATCAACAACCACCCAACCATCAAACCACAATATTATATATAATCTTTATTTAATTTTATTTTTAAATTTAAAATTAATAATTATAATTATAATTATAAATTATTGTAAGGAAATAAAATTAAAATTAATTATTATAATTAAAATAATAAAAATTATAATTTTTTTGGAATGGAATTAAATAAAAGTAGATTTTATTGATCAAGCAAAATAAAACCAAAAAATAAATATATTAAAATTGGTCTTTATTTGTAGAGAATTTTTTTAAAAAATTTTGGTATATTTTTTTTAAATTTATTTTTATTATATTATATAAAATGTATATCAATTTTATTATTATTCTCTAAAAAAACAAATATAATACACTTGTTGAATTTTGATTGATTAAAAACAATAAACAAATAAATAAATGTGGTGGGGCACGCATGATTGGATTGAATTGGGAAGAGACCTCCGGTCGGTCCATTTGAAGGAATTAAACCAAATTTATTTAATTGCTTATTTCCTACATGGTGGCAACTGACCGCTACATGTGGTTGCCGCAAGGGATGGTTTTATATGTCCTTTCATCCCCTATTTTTTGGGAGTGATCGATCTCAGAGGTCGCCGCGGGCATCATATGAGTATCGGACTGTATCCCAGTACAACAGGAGGTGCCTCGAACTGTGTCCCCATGCGCAGGACGGTGCCTTGGACTATGCCCAACATATATGGTAGTAAAGCCAGACGTCCCTTCGTACAGATTTCCTTTTAAGATTTTATTCAGCTTTACTGGTTGTGGCCACACTCTCGTGGGAATCGTGATCAAGCGGGTATCTGATATTTGTTAGTGCTTTTGTCGGACAGGGCCCGATTATAGGTTTTAGACACTCATTCCCCTGTGACTCTCCAATGGCAGCCATACTTTTGACAAAGTAGCTTCGAGCCTCCCCCCAATCAATCCTAGATGACAGTGTCGATGTTAGACTTATATTTAACATTGCCATGTTTTACATTGTCTGGTCTAACCTTGTCAGCGTCAGTGTTAGACTTTTCATAGCTTTGACACTGTGATGTTAATCTTATCCTTCACTGTCTTTCAGGGGTTGTTACAACTAACTCCTATTATTTAGGGATCAATTTTATCTCTATTTTCCCATGTTTTTACAGGTCTTATTTATTAGGGATTGTGTATATTATTGTTACTAACCATATATTATTATATATTATTGTTTTTATTTGTTCCTAAATAATAGAGAGTGCTCCAAAATTAAAACCACTATCCCCTATTTTATAGGGAACGATTTTGGTTCAGTTTTAAGTTATTTTACAGGTTATAAATAATATGGGAGCACCTCCACAACTGAACCATATCCACGTGAGTCTTGTGGGTGATTCAAAGAATCAAATGGAAGTGGAAAGAAGGTCATGGGCCACGTCAGCCACAACTGGGGAGTGGGGAAGTGGACATGATCGATGAGTGCTCCAAATAAGAATAAAAGGGCAAATTGAGAGCTGGAGAATTTGAGCGATTACAATATTCAAAGATACATTCTCTTCTAATCGATCCTGCCTTGCCCGTACTTTCAACCTCTCTCAACCAGCTTTCTCTCGACATAATCCATCTCCGAAAAGGTGCTTCCTATGGTGGAGGATTCGAGTTTCAGCCTTGTACGTAGATTGTTAGTACGTTGTCCATAGGTGTTGTTTCAACGTCTATGTAGAGCAAAGTTTCTTCAAGAGAGTGAACTGAGAAGGAGCTAAGCTATTTATTATTTAATTCTCTGTGTAAACTTTGTTTATATAGTGAAATTATTTTTTGCCGCAAGGCACTCTAGGGAATATAAATATTACCCAGAAAATTATTCCGCTGTGCATTACTCTTTAACACTGCACTCTAATATCACAGTGTTATACTCTGGTGAATCTTTAACATTTACATGTTGAAGTAGTAAATTCAGGCACTATATTCCTACAATTGGCATCAAGAGTGACTACTTGACAGACTAAGTAGCATGTTCATGCAGTGCAAATTTACTACAATGGATTCATCGATTTCTGTAAGTAGACCACTTATTCTTGATAGTTATGGTGATAATTACTCTCTATGGAGGGCAAGAATGAAGATGTACATCAAGTCATTGGATGAAAAAGCTTGGGCTGCTGTGATGGATGGATGGATACCTCCAAAAGTGTCAATACCAGATCCAAAGAATTAAGATGCGGTGTTGGTGTCACTCAAACCGGAAGAACAATGGACACAAAGTGAAAGGACAATATCTAACTTTAACACTAGAGCATTTAAAGCTATACTTGCTTCTGTTGATGTTGTTTGTTTCAGGCTCATTTCCAGGTGTTCAGAAGCAAGAGAAGCATGGTGGATACTTCAAGAGAAGTTTGAAGATACTCTTAATGTTAAAAGAATAAAGATGCAGATCTTCACCAACAAATTTACAAATTTGAAGATGTTGGAAGGGGAGACCATCTCGTCATTTTATGAGAAAATAATGTCCATGGCGAAAGAAGCTCACGCTCTAGGGGAACCAATCAGTAATGAAAGGCTGGTCAGCAAGATGTTGGAGTCGTTGCTAGAAAAGTTTAACATCAAGGTATCTGAGTTCAAAGAGACAAGAGATGTTGAAACTTTGAAGATTGCAGAATTGGTTAGTTTTTTTACTTTATGCGAAATGAATCCGGTGGAACAAAAATTGAAGTACAAAAGCAAGAGCATAACCTTCCATTCAAGAAACGTTAGAGATACAAGTTCAACAAACATCCCAAAGTGTGCAAAAATTGAAGAAGTGTTAGATGATGACCTACTGGATGAAGACCAATCAAATCTTGTGACACGGACCAAAGGGATCAACAAGCTCGTGAAAGAGGAAACTATCAGTCCACAATTCAGGAGAAAACGTTCATCATAACATCAGCATTGTTAAAAATTTCAAGAGAAAGCTCAACAAAGAAAGTTTCAGATACTAAAGAGCCCATCTATGATATCTATTTGTCTCCGTGGAGAATAGAGGATGATGTTTCTGATGATAGCTGCTCCGACAATGACAATGTTACAACACATTCGTCCAACATTCTAGTGTCAGAGAATGTTACTAACATGTATGAAATGACCGAGCTAAATAATATTTATACTGGTTATGCTAACAATTATAGGGTTCAAGATCTACAAAATGACGAAGATATCTAGAAGGCTGTTAAAGAATCTAGTCATCATTCTAACCTTGTTGATAAAGAATGTCAGAAGCAAAAAGAGAAGTCGCTTCATGACAAAGATAAGGATTGTTCTCTAAAACTCAAAGAGTCCTCAATAGAAAGGAAGATTGAGGTAAGTATGTTAAACTTTAAAGTTTGTATGACTGACTTTGTTTTTGAAAAGATCCATAATTTCAGACCTGATGAATTATTATCGATAGGATATTCTAATTTTTTAGTGTCAAACTCTGTTTTTCCTGAAATGTTCAGACCTGAGCAGAGTGATGTTAAACTTTCTGAAAACGAGTCTAACATCTCTGAGCAACATGATAAGGAAAATTTTAAGGTTTGTGTGTGTCACTACTGGACTAGGATTAGTCATATCATGTCTTTTTGTATAACTCGTTTTGCTAATGAAGATAGGAAATTGAATCAAAACATAGTCATGTTAAAACTTTTGTGCACTTAACATGTTGCTGATGAGAATGTGAGATTTTACAATGTTAATCAATCTAATAGTATTAGTCAATATTATGAGAGATATTTTGGTAGTACTTTGTTGAAGACTAATGTTGCAGGTACATGGTACTCTAACAATAGGTGTGTTAGACATTTGACAGACATTGAAACTGTCAACATACTAGTTTTTCAAGGACCCCTGCCCTTTAACAAATGTTATCAGGTCGATCAAGATAAAAAATTCTCCCTAATCAAGCTTGATGAAGATGGCATATGGTTCCAAAAGATCGGTCACATAAATGTTAGAAGCTTCCGAAAACTTTTCAAACATACCGGTGTTAAAAGAATATCTAAACTAACATTGAAGGTTGATAAGGTTTGTGACTCTTGTCTGATAGGTAAGCGGACAAGGTCATCTCATTCTATGTTGAGCATGATTTATAATGCAAATTTCTTTGAGTTAATTCACATGAATTTAGTAGAGTTAATTATTTTTGAGAGTTTTGATGGAAATAGTTATGTTATTTGTGACTTTTCTAAATGTGTTAGAGTTGAATTTTTTAGAGTAAAATATGATATGTTTTCTTGGCTTAAAAGGTTGTGTAGGATGTTTCAAAATGATCATCATTCTAATCAGATTATAATTATAATTAATAATAAATTTGTGAATGATGAGTTTTCTTACCTTTGTGAAAGTTATTGTATCTCTATTGATTCTTTTGTTCATAAATATCTCAAACACAATAGTTCTATTGAAAGAAAAAATTGGACATTAGAGAAAATGGTTAAGATAATGTCACATTCTGAAAGTTTATTCATTAAAACTATGACCACATCTTGTCATTTAATGAATATGGTTCATCTAAGACAAGGTACTGAAATTAACCCGTTTGGATATTTGAAAAGGAATAAGCCAAACCTTAGATATTTACATTTGTTTGGACTTGTTTGTTATATTTTGGATAATCGTGATTATCTTATAATGTTTAATTTAAGATACAATGATGTTTTTTCCTTGAATATTTCCCTAATAGTAATGTTTATCGGGTGTTTGACTTGGGTACTCAAATTATCCAAGAATCTATGAACGTGTTTTTTATGAAGCTAGTTCTATACTAGACAAAAGAAAATCTAAAGATGTGTTTCAACTGATCGAAACCGACCCAATTTCTACAGCCAGCCTGGTAGATAAATCATCATCAGTCTGTGACATAGAGCCCAACAAAGAGGACAACTCTTACATCGTGGTGTCAGACTCTGGTAGAAGGGAACCACCCTTCTCGATGGAAAAGAATTGGTCGGCATCCCAGGTTATTGGAAAGATCTCTGAAGGAGTTCAAACTCGTAAAAAATATCAAGTAAGCTACAATGAAATATTGAGAATGGTATGTACCTTCTTTGTGTTTAATTCCACTCATGTTAGTAGCTATATTTCATTAACTAGACCTAAGAATGTTACTAAGGCTCCAAGTGATGTGACTTGAATAATGTCGATACAAGAGGAAATTAGTCAGTTTATGGTGCATGATGTTTGGACTTTAGTACCTAGAACAGATGACAAGAATATAATAGGTATTGAATGGATTTTCAAAAATGAGTTTGACAAACAAGTTATTGTTTTACGAAATAAATTTAGACTTATAGCTCAAGTTGACAAGTTTACTTTTGAGAAAATATTTGCTCGAATAGCTAGGTTGGAGTCTATTGGACTCGTGATGTCTATTGCATATGCTTCCAATTTCTTCTTATTTTAGATTGATGTCATATATGCATTTCTTAATGAAGTGTTAAACGAGGAAGTATTTGTAGAGCAAATTAAAGGATTTGAGGACCAACATAAGTCTGTCAATGTATATATACTTGAGAAAGAGCTATATTGGCTAGAGTAAACTCCAATGGCTTGGTACGTCTGGCTAAATAAATTCATCCTTAAATTCAACTTCACTCGAGGTAGTACTGATAAAACCCTCTTTATTAAGCGTATAGGGAAGAGATTTATGATAGCACATATTTATATGGATAACCTAATTTTTCGAGCAACTGATGTTATGGTTCATAAGTTCATCACTAGTATGTCAGAGATGTATGAAAGGAGTTTGATAATGGACTTCATAGGTCTTCAGATCAAACAAACTTTAGAAAGGATAATTATATCACATAACACTTGCACATCTTGTATGGTTATAATATTTAGTCTAGAATTAGCAAAATACATGAGAATTCCCATTTGGTCTAGTGTTAAACTGAGTAAGGACAATAGTGGTGTTGATGTTAAACCTATACTATATTGGGCTTTGATCAGAAGTCTACTATACCTCACTGCTGATAGATCTAATATACTTTTTAGTATTGAAGTTTGCGTACATGAGTTCAACCAAAAAGCTTCCAAGGGGATAATTCAATATATCTCAAGTACTCCCAATATGGAGTTGTTGTATACAATGTGTTTGAACACTAACATTACAGAAGATAATGACGCTGAATGGATGGGAGATGTGGACGATCGAAAAGCTCAAGTGATGGATGCTTTCTGATTGGCTCTAATCCTGTGTTATGGAACAACAAGAAGTAGAACCACATATCTCTACCCACGACCGAAGTAAAATACATTGCAACTGCCAGCTGGTGCACTCAGATGTTCTCGATGAGACAAATGCATGAGGATTATGGTATGGATTTCGAAACTCTAACACTGCTGCGTTACAGTACTAATATCATAGAAATCTCTAACATCTATATTCAACACTCTTATGCTAAACACATTGATATCCAATACCATTTCATTCAATATTTGGTTGAGAAAAACTTGGTTTCCCTGATATATGATCCGACTAAAGACCAAATAGTAAACACTTTCTCTAAAGCTCTTGGTTGTGAGAGATTTTCATACTTTAGAAAATCTCTACGCATGTGCAACTCTCCTATATGAGAGTGTATGTTTGAGTTTGTTTGTAAATAATTTTTTTTCTTTTCTTTCTTTCTGACTTAAGTATCTCCATGATGTTTTAGTATGTTCTTATGATTGTTCTTTCTTTCATGTTATAAAGTCATAGACACAAGAGTGAGGTCTAACATGATTATAAAATATGGTGATGTTTGACTTGAAATTTTTCTTGCCAATAAGTACTATGAACAGGATGTTGCTAGAACACTGTCCACGTGGAACAACTGTGCAAGTAAGTAATTCAAGCTAATCAACTAGTACTGGAAATCGGATGTGATTAGGCACACGATCTCTGTGAAAGGAATGTTGAGGTGTTTAATATCAATTTCAACTTCAACATCATGGTGTCATACTTTTGTCAGGTTTTCGTTTCATTAGTTTATTTTTATTTTTTTTTTAAATATCAAGAGCTTTTGGTCTATTATTTATACTGGAATTGGTTACAATATATCTCATTCGATTACTTTCAGTTTTTATCCCAAATCTTTTGGATATGTTGGTTAAGATGTTAGTGGGTTGAAGTTGAGATAGTGCTGATATATGATTCCTTATTTTTAGGATTAGTGGTTATGCATAATATTTCTTTATTTATTGATTTGTTATTTTGTCATATAATGGCCTACTAACCCAAAAATTCAAAAAGAAAAAATCTCTTCTTTTTCTTTCTCTCTAGTGTTAGTGTTGCAGGTTCTCTCTCAATAACTTTCCAGTGTTTGATGCTTCCCTCCGTCAATCTCTGAAAACTCTGGAAGATCTCAAAATATTCAGTGAGTCACTCGATCAACTAATGGCATCCAAACTAGAAGATCTCTTCTCTGATGCTAATCCAAAAGGTGTTACTCTCTTTAATTCTTCAAGCCCAAAATCCAAAGAAGCACCTCCTCCATCACCTAAACACTCTACTGAAACCTAGCCACAAGTACCCACTTCTGAGAAAACTTCAAACCCTCCTCAAACAGAAAAACAAATCTCTTCTACTGCTAATCCCACCAAATCTGATCCTAAGCCACTCAATCCACCAGTTTGACACTCAGGTGTTAGAGGTTTTGAAGAAGAGGCAAACACTTAATGCTGGGCCTATAGCAACTCAGAAGACATCTTCCCTTGCAAAGAGTTTTCCCAGAGAATTAGAGAACTCTATCAACCTTGATAACCCAGGAGAAGGTGATGTCAGAATTGATTCTGACAATGACTCTGACACTACAGTGCTAGAGTTGGAATCATTTGATGAAAATTAAAATGGATATGTGTGATTTGGTCGAAAGCTTTGAGCAAGATTTTGAAACTGACAATAAAGGGAAGAAAATTGAAAAAGGATCAACATATTCGTTCAACCAAGGAAACTTAAAATAAGTCGAAAGAAGAACACCCATACAGAGAGTTAAGTACACACAACAACAACCTCAAGAATGAGATCTCATTCGGAACCAGATGTTGTTGCAAGACTTTATTTGTTGAAAAGGACTAGAACGATTCATTTTATCTATATGGAACCTTCATGTGTACCAAGTAAGAGAGAAGCCAAGGTCAAGAGATGGACTCCAACTAAGAATGCTACCATTCTCACATAAGAGCAAGCTGATTTCATCTACCGCGTTGGTAAAGGTTTCTCCTCCACTTAGGTTAAATTGTTATTGCTAACATCTTGTGTGTAGTGACAATGTCCGAAACATCAACATATTCAACTCGAATGAAAGATCTATTTTCTGATCCAACACATCTGGTGTTCAAGCAAACTCTAACCCTCTCTCACAAGCGATTCAAGAAAATCCCCTACACTATGATGAAAGTAACGATGCTGAAGCAAAACTCTCTTCTACCCAAGTGAATGCACCTAAACGATTACTACAACTTACAAAAAAGGTGGATGATGTTGTGCAGCAAACAAAGGAATTGAAACAAGCTTTCCATCCAGGTACCATTCAGGGGGAGACATTACATTATTCTAACACCCAGGGTGAGACTAATGATTTTATTATGACAGTTTTTGTGATGGTTGATCCATTGGTTTTATTTTCCATATTTGGTATGTTTGGATATGTATCATGGCTACTCCATGTTTTATCATGGTTACTCCATATTTTGTTTTGGAATGGAAGCTGGAAGGATAAGCTTAAGGGGGAGATTGTCGGTGTCGATAATACACTTATATTTAACATCTTGATGTTAAATAACAGAATTTGACACTTTGATGTTTAAGCTTACCCTTAACAGCTTCTTATGGTTTGTTTATTGAGTATTTTGTAATGGATGATCCATATTTGGTTTTCACCTATATTTGTTATGGTTGACCCATAATGTTGGATGTTTGTTTTGGATGATCCATAAGTTTTGTTTGATTTATCATGGTTAGACCATGTGTTTAGAATGGTCACGGGAAGTATAAGATTAAGGGGAAGATTCACAGTGTCGATGTTAGACTTATATTTAATATTGCCATGTTTTACATTGTCTGGTTTAACCTTGTCAGCGTCAGTGTTAGACTTTTCATAGCTTCGACACTGTGATGTTAATCTTATCCTTCACTATTTTTCAGGGGTTGTTACAACTAACTCCTATTATTTAGGGATCGGTTTTATCTCTGTTTTCCCATGTTTTTACACATCCTATTTATAAGGGATCGTGTATATTATTGTTACTAACCACATATTATTATATATTATTGTTTTTATTTGTTCCTAAATAATAAGGAGTGCTCCAAAATTAAAACTACTAACCCCTATTTTATAGGGAACGATTTTGGTTCAGTTTTAAGTTATTTTACATGTTATAAATAATATGGGAGCACCTCCACAACTAAACCATATCCACATGAGTCTTGTGGGTGATTCAAAGTATCAAATGGAAGTGGAAAGAAGGTCATGGGCCACGTCAGCCAAAACTGGGGAGCGGGAAAGTGGACATGATCGATGAGTGTGATAAGTTAGGATTTTCACCAACTTATCTTATAGTTCTTTGACTGATTGTGTAGTGTTTAGATCATTTTTGTACTTGTTTTCATGCATGAATTGGATTTTGTACTTGGAATGCCGTGTTTGATGAATCGTGCAGGTTTCTAGTCGAAAAACAGAAGAATCAGGATCCAGTGCCCGAGACCTCGTCGATCGACGAGGACCCTTAGTCGATCGATCGACGAGGCGTGTTGTTGCCAAGCGATCGACAAAGCAAAGGAGACCTCATTGACCGAGGCCATTCAGACGCGATCGACAAAGAAGAAAATGGAGATGCGATCGACGAGGATCAGAAGCGGTCGACGCGCATGCGGGAAATCCTGTTTCTAATCTGATTTGGAGATTGATGCATATCTAAATCTAGATATTGCTAGATACATCTTTCATCATTATAAATTCATGTAATTTTCGACTTTTGAGAGAGAGAGAGTTAGAGCAATTATTAGAGATTCTAGGGTTTCGAACTATCAATGTATGTATGTTTTGATTAATCGAATTATTTTCCCTTTCCCTTCGTAGTTTGTGAAATCTGTGCTTATTCATAATCTTGATTTGCTGATCACTTATTAGGATTATTTAGATGATTACTTGAGACGTAACTGTAATAGTTTTCAATCGAAAGAGATTTTCACAATATAATCTGATTTCTTGTCGTAACTGAAGGAGACTAATTGTAGGAATAAATCTGTAGAACTTTGGAGTTAGTTAATTTATCTTGAGACCGAACGGAGATAGGTAATTGACTAATCTACTTTACGAATTGTCAAACAAAGAAGTTCGTAATACTTTTCTGATGTTTCACTACGAAGAGGGATTAAAATTGGGAATTAATCGATTTGTTCATACATGTTATACTTGATAGGTAGATATCCCTGGGATCTGTGTTTCTCATATTTGACTTCAAAAGCTATTTAATTTTCCTGTTCAGTTTTCGATTCCAAAGATTACGATTTCCAAAACAATCAAAACCTTTTCATCTGATTTTCCTAATCAATACTTTCAAGAACGCCTGATCCGGTACTTCAAGATTATTCGTTACTTCTTTCCCTGAGGGATCGATAATTTTAACTTTGCCGCTGTATTATTAGCTCTGCTAAGTCGCTGTCTAATAATTTTAGCGATCAAATTTTGGCGTCGTTGCCGGGGAAAGAATAGAATTAATCTTACTATTAGATCTGTGATTGAAATATTGCTTTAGGCTGTAATTTTTGCATTTTTCTGAATTTTCACGCATTTTCATTTTCCTCGTCGATCGACGCTATTTAGCCTCGATCGACGAAGCTCTTTTACTTCCGTCGATCGACGACCTTGTTTTTCTATTTCAGAATTTCAATTCGTTTGTTTTATTTTCCCAGTTGTATCTCACTACCTCCTTTGCTGTACAGGTAGTGCATGAGTACAAGAGCCAGAGAAAAGGACCCACTCTACTATCATCCGGACATTGAAGCTACTTGCAGAAAAATCCGAAGAAACAAGCATGCTCAGGAAAGTTCGAGTAGTCACACAATGGAAGATAACGTACCACCGCCTCCGCCAGTGCTAACTACAGAGGAGCAAGCTTTGCTTCTCCAAGAAATCCAAGCTATGAGGACGCAGATCCAACAATACGAACTCGAGAGGAACATTCCGAATGGAAGAGATCTTCGTCATAACCCACTGTTTGAGGACAATCCCGACAATGGAGAGGAGGACAACCAGGATCCTCCGGGAGAGTCTGACGATGAGGAGGAGGAAGAAGCCATGCAGAATAGGTACAAACCTCGGTTCAAGGAGACAGATTTCAAGATTGGCATCAATGCCAACAACTTTGAACTGAAGACCGGATTGGTACAGATGGTGCAACAAAACCAATTCGGAGGAAGAGCTACCGAGGACCCTTATGCGCATTTGGACAAGTTCATCATGCTCTGCAATACGGTAAAAATTGGAGGAGTCAGCAAGAGTGCCATCCAAATGCGTCTGTTCGCATTCTCTCCAAGGGATAAGGCACAATCATGGTTCACTGCGCTGGACAAAGGAAGCATAAGTACGTGGAATGAACTGAGAAACGAGTTTCTAGGGAACTTCTTCCCTCCAAATGTTATTCGGCAAAGACGGAAAGAAATCATCAGGTTTGCTCAAAGACCTGATGAAAGTTTCAGCGAGACATGGGACAGATTCAAGGACCTGCTGAGAGCCTGTCCCGGACATGGTTTTCGGCCGGGAGAACTAGCTGAAGCGTTTTATGAAGGGCTCAATGACAAGACGGCCAAACTGGTGGACACCACACTTGGAGACACAATCATGACGAAAAGTGGGAAGAAGGCCATGGAGTTCTTCCAAAAGATGGCCAATAACACTCAACGGTGGTCCACAAGCCGAACTCGGCCAGTGAAAGCTGTAGAGAAAGTGGTGGAAAAAGCTGTGGAGAAAGTTGCCGAGCAACCAGATTAGGCAGCTGAGCTGAAAAAGCTCAGGGAAGAGTTTGCTAACCTGAAGTAAGAGAAAACGGTTGCTGCAGTTGATGCAGTGCAAGGGCCGATCGAGGAGAACAATGCTGATGTGAACTTCATTCAAAGGGGTGGTTATCAAAACAACTACCGAGGAGGATTTCAGCAACACAATCAGCAACATAACCAGCCCTATGCCTTCAACCATGCAAGGAATCACCCTGGATTCTCTTATGCAAATCCACAAGCTGCAGAGCAACCACCGCCAGGGTTCGCCGTACAAAACGGAGAAATAGTAGAGAAGAAGAAGCCAAATCTCGAGGAGATTTTGGCCAAGTTCATGGAAGGCTCCACAGACACTGTGACCAAGTTGAAGCAAGAGATCTCTGGGGTAAACACAAAGGTCGATCAGGTGCAAAAACACGTGCAAATCATTGAAAATTAAGTCAGCCAGATCGCCGATGCCCTAGGAACCAAACACAAGCCGGGGCAACTTCCGAGCAACACCCAGGTCAATCCCAAGAATCAGAACCAGAGGAATCAAGTGAACGCTATCACTCTGAGAGGGGGCAAGACCTATGAAGGGCCTGAACAATCAGAAAAAGGCACCCGAGATGAAGAAGAAGCCAAAGAGGAGGCAGAAACTGCCAAAGACAAAACCTCATCGACCGACGAAGCATCCTCGTCGATCGACGAGGCCTCAAAAGAGGCGTTGATCGAGCCTGATAAGACTCGGTCGACGGCTGCTCCTCAACCGCCAATGAAGAAACCGCCTCTGCAGTATCCGCAGCGGTTTGCCAAGACCAAGATGAACGAAAGATATGCACGATTTCTGGAGACAATGAAGAAGGTGCATATCAACATTCCATCGGTAGAAGCTCTTCAAGAGATGCCCGGGTACATCAAGTTTCTGAAAGACATGGTCTCCCAGAAAAGACCGTTCTTGGAGCATGAGACGGTCAACCTGTTCGAAGAGTGTAGCGCTATCATCCAGAAGAAGATGCCAATCAAGAGGGAAGATCCGGGCTCTTTCACAATCTCATGTATCATCGGAGGTGAGACCTTCGGAAAGGTTCTTTGTGACTCGGGGGCATCAATCAATCTGATGCCGCTTTCAATCTTCAAGCGGCTAAAGATCGGCAGCATCAAGCCCACGACGATCTCACTGCAGATGGCTGATCGATCAGTCACCTATCCGAAGGGCATTGTTGAAGATGTGCTGGTGAAGGTAAAGGATTTCATAATCCCAGCCAATTTTGTGGTACTTGACATGGAGGAGGATCGAAATATTCCTCTAATCCTTGGAAGACCGTTTTTGAAAACCGGAGGGGCATTGATCGACATCCGAGACGGCAAGCTGATGTTCCGAGTGAACAATGAGTCCGTCACGTTCTCAATCTACAAGGCAATACAGAAGCACGACGATGGAAGTTATGTAGAAGAATGCTACATGATCAATTGCTTCAGCCCGGTAATGTCTTCCCCTTTCACTTGTCTGAAAAGTGAGGCGGATTTTCTGGAAAACTGTTTGCAACATTCCCTCTCCTCTTCTGAAAATCTGGATGAAGCCACTGAGGAGATCCTGAATCTAGTCATGGAACTAGATGTGTTCGAGGAAATTACCTGAGAGAAAGAACTCAAGAGAGAGTCGCTGCCGAGCCGCTTCAGGAAGCCTTCGTCGACCGAGTCTGCTGTCTCGTCGATCGACGAGAAGACCACATCTTCGTCGATCGACGAAGACCCCTCGTCGGTCGACAAAAATCCAGGACAGCCGATTTCCAGCTCCAATCCACCCAGTCTGGAACTCAAGACACTCCCAGCACATCTCAGGTATGCATTCCTAGGCTCAGACATCACTTACCCTGTTATCGTTTCTGCTTATCTTTCACAGGGGGAACTTGACAAGCTGCTGCGAGTTTTGCGAACATACAAGTCCGCCATTGGATGGACCTTGGGAGACATCAAAGGAATCAGTCCTTCGCTGTGCATGCACAAGATCATCATTGAAGAGGATGCGAAACCAAAGAGACAAGCACAACGACGTCTGAATCCCATCATGCAAGAAGCTGTCAAGAAGGAGGTTCTCAAACTCCTTGACCATGGCATGATCTACCCGATTTCTGACAGCAAGTGGGTAAGCCCGACACAAGTAGTAGCCAAGAAAGGAGGAATGCAAATTGTGAAGAACGATGATGGAGAGGAAGTAGCACAAAGACCGATCACGGGATGGCGAGTTTGCATTAACTACCGAGCCTTAAACTCCGCCACGTGGTACAATCAGATAGCTGTGGCGCCGGAAGATCAACACAAGACGGCATTCACCTGACCATATGGAGTATTCGCCTACCGATGGATGCCCTTTGGATTATGCAATGGACCGGCCACCTTCCAGAGATGCATGACGGCGATCTTCCACGACCTCATCGAGAAAATCATGGAGGTATTCATGGATGATTTCTCAGTTTTTGGTAGCTCATTTGATGTTTGTTTGCAGAACTTGGCCACTGTACTTGAGAGATGTGTCAAGACAAATCTATGCCTCAATTGGGAGAAGTGCCACTTCATGGTGAGAGAAGGAATCGTGTTGGGGCATCGAGTGTCAGCCGAAGGATTGGAGGTCGATCAAGCCAAAGTGATAGCCATTGAGAAGATGCCACCACCGACAAACGTCAAAGCCGTCCGAAGTTTCCTAGGTCATGCAGGATTCTATAGGAGGTTCATCAAAGACTTCTCAAAGGTATCCCGACCCTTGTGTAACTTGCTGGAGAAGGATGTGTCCTTCGTTTTCGATGAAGACTGCCATCAAGCATTTGAGAAGTTGAAAGAAGTGCTGGTAACTGCACCAGTTCTGACTGCACCAGATTGGGATGAGCCTTTCACATTGATGTGCGACGCCAGCGACTATGCTGTTAGAGCAGCTCTGGGCCAAATGAAAGGAAGACTGTTCCATGTGATCCAATATGCCAACAAAAGTATGAATCCAGCTCAGTGCAACTACACCACGACGGAAAAAGAGATGCTCGCGGTCGTGTTCGCATTCGACAAGTTTCGGCCTTATCTGATTGGCTAAAAAACAATTGTCTACACCGACCACGCAGCAATCAAGTACTAGTTTGCAAAACAAGATGCCAAGCCCAGACTGATTCGGTGGATTTTGTTGTTGCAAGAGTTTGACTTGGAGATCAAGGACAGAAAGGGAAGCGAGAACGTCATCACCGATCATTTGTCGAGACTCGAGCCAGTCAAGGGGGACGATCAGAAATTGACAATCCGAGAGACGTTCCCCGATGAGCAGATCTATGCCTTGAGGGACATGAAGGAGATGTATGAATCCAAAACCCCATGGTTTGCAGATTTCGCCAATTTTCTGGTGGGCGGCGTACTTCCTCCGGACTCCTCTCCCTATGCAAAGAAGAAGTTTCTGCACGACGTCAGATTCTACTATTGGGAGGATCCGTACCTGTGGCGCAGATGTGCTAACGGCGTCATTCGCCGCTGTGTGCCCCAGTCCGAGTGGCACAAAATCTTCGAGGCATGCCACTCATCTTCAACCGGTGGACACCACTCAGCCAAACGGACTGCCTTCAAAATCCTTGCAAGCGGATTCTACTGGCCTTCCATCTACGAAGTCTGTCGCGGATGGATAACAGGCTGTGATCGCTGCCAGAGGACCGGCAACATCTCGCGAAAGAATGAGATGCCACAGACACCGGTGATTAAAGTTGAAATATTTGATGTCTGGGGATCGATTTCATGGGACCCTTCCCGAAATTGCAAGGATTCACATACATCTTGTTGGCAGTCGATTATGTATCGCGATGGGTTGAAGCCATTCCGACAGTCACCAACGACTCCAAAGTCGTTATCAAATTCCTGAAGAAGCTGATGACAAGATTCGGAACACCAAGAGCCCTGGTAAGTGATGGGGGATCACACTTTTGTAACAAATGGCTTTCTTCTCTTCTTGCTAGATACGGAGTAAAGCACCGCGTTACCACCCCATATCACCCTCAAGGGAACGGGTTGACGGAATTATCCAACAGAGAAATCAAGCAGATATTGGAGAAGACGGTCAAGCAAAGAAAGGATTGGGCGGCAGTTCTCGATGATGCACTTTGGGCATACTGCACCGCCTACAAAACACCGATTGGGACATCTCCATATCAGCTGATCTTCGGAAAATCATGTCACCTTCCTGTCGAGATGGAACACAAAGCTTGGAGGGCGGTGAAAGAATTGAACTTGGATTGGAAGACAGCCGCGGAAGACCGTGCCATGGCACTGAATGAATTAGAAGACTTTCGGGACGAGGTCTATGAGAACAACGTCATCTACAAGAATCGAGCGAAGAGATTCCACGACAAAAAGATCCGCTCGCATGTCTTCACTTCAGGTGATAAGGTTCTCCTCTTCAAATCCCGTCTTCGATTCATGCCCGGAAAGCTTCAATCAAAGTGGGCCGGACCATACACCGTAATCAGCCAGTTCATGACCGGTGTAGTTGAGTTAGCCGGACAAGATGGAAAGACCTTCAGAGTGAACGGACAAAACCTGAAACCGTACTATACCCCTCTTCAGATTGGAGCAGTGGAGAAGTACTACTTGAATCGCCCTTAAAAGTCAGGTATTGTCGAGCTAGCGACAATAAACCAAGCAATGGTTGGGAGGTAACCCAACAGTTTCCTGTTTTATTTCTTTTAATTTCGAGTCAGTTCAGTTTCATTTTTTTTCAAAAATTGTGTCGAGTTCGTTCGGGCCAAGAAGATCGTCAGAAATTGGCATCGATCGACAAAGAAGAACTTCCTCGTCGACCATGGCTATTTCTCGTCGATCGACAAAGGAAAACTTCCTCGTCGACCGAGTCCAATTCTCGTCGATCGATGAGACAAAATGGGCTTTGTCGATCGACGAAGATGCCTCGTCGATCGACGAGGCCGATTCTGAGCCGCGAACAGAGGTGGGTTTTTAAACCCCCTCACCTCATTTTCTTCCTCACAAACACAAACACACGCACGGTTTTTCTCTCCCAACCCCAACTTCGAATTTTTTTTTCTCTCCAAAATCATCAAAATCAACCACGGTATGTATACTAACACTCTCCTTTTCGATTATTTCACATGATTTGAATGATTTGAGCATGATTTTTGACCAAATTTGAGTTTGGAGCCCTTGTTCTCATTTTTTTGAATTTTGTCGATTTCGTTGCTGTTCGTGGTGATTACTCGATATGGTTTGTGGTTTTCATCGATATACTTGCTCGTGATTGATTTGTGCTTGAGTTTCATTGAATCTTTCATACGAATGATTGGGGGGAATTTTTCTTGTTTGGGTGATTTTCTAGCTTTATTATTTCTGGACCAAATTTTGCCAAACGTGATGATAATAGGCTAGGTTTGAGAGTGAATTGCATGAATGTCGATCCAATTTTGCATGGGTACATCGATTTCTTTGGAATTTTGCTCAAATTGGATATGCTTGCATTGGGATTTTGTGAAGAATGGTGATGAATTTTGACAAACTCTTTCACTACCCTTGCAGATTGACAATGGACTTCCAACCAACATTCAACCACCGGTCTCATCAGAGGCGTTACCAAAAGTTCTTGGGGGAAGAGTTTGAGATTCGACAGACACTCTACCCCTGCTCGGAGACGATGCAACTGTTGGGTATTCGCGATGATGTTGAGAACCTTGTGGACAGGATTGGCTGGGGTGGATGGGTGACTGGCCGTTGGCCAACTTACCCGGCATTGGTCTTGGAGTTCTTTGCATCACTCCGAATCTTCGAGGTTAAGCCAGGACCAGAGCCCACCACAATTGGATTTCAGCTGTTGAACAAGTACCACGAGCTCCCAAGGAACCAGCTCGAGAAAATCTGGGGAGTCTACGAAGGAGGAGATGACATTCCTCCCCCAAGCTTCGACAATGCTCGCTTCTGGTCCCAAATTGCTGCAGAGGCCAGCGATGATTTGCGCGTCTTCGACTCGGGGAATTTGAAGGTCTCTTCCATCGACAACCCTGTTTTCAGATACATCCAGAGATGTATGGGGGTGTCGATTTCTGGAAGGCATGAGAGTGGCAAGGTCAGAATTGGAGAACTCTACGCCCTCTACTGCATGTTGACAGAGGGAAAGTTCAGCCTCGGAGCATTCGTCATGGACCATTGGAAGAAGCAGATCAAGGCCAAGAAAGGCAACATTTGGAGCGGGGGATTGATCACCCCGATTGCAGAATTTGTGGGGGTTGACTTGACCCAGTTTGAGGAGCTCGATGATGACAACCGAGGTCTTGGCACGGGGGTTTTGGTGAGGATGATGATGATTTTGCCGCGGGAGAGAGGTTGGTCCCTGCGGATGTCCAATGGAGACCGGTTTCCACTGCCGAACCGGTACCTCACACACGTCACCGATTATCACTTCCGTGATAATTGGTTGATGAGCACCCCCGCCCACATGAGGTTGATGATCGGTGCACGAGGAGGTCCAGGCACCTCCAGACTTCGACACCGACCACGGACCCAGCCGGACCAGAGAGAGCCACAGCCGCCCCAAGAAGCTGATGAGGAGGACGAGGACGAGGATGATGAGGGAGGACAACACATTCCCGATCAGACTGGTGGACAGAAGCCACACCACTTTGCGGGAGAGTCTTCATCTTCCGGGGTGGATCTGGCGACGATCTACCAGTACATGCAGCAGCAGGCCATTTTGCAGGCAAACTTTCAGCGGAATGTGAACACGAGGTTGGATAACCTCGATGTTTAGATGCAGCAGCTGCTCCTCCACACGCAGCCTTAGTCCAGATCCCAGCCGCCGCAGAATGTTCAACAGGAACCCCTCCGCCGACTGCCAGTTTGGGCATCTTCCGATGTTCAGATGGAGGATCCTTCCGATGAGGAGGAATGAGGTATCGTTTCTCTTTTCCTTATCTAACTTACAAACTTTTCCACTCTTTTGAGTGAATAAGTTGGGGGGATGATGATAGGAAAAGGGAAACGTTTGTTTGTTTTCAATTTTTACCTGCTTTCATTTTTTTCTGCTTTTTGTTGATTTTTCAGTGTTTTTGATGTTTTTTTTTTTCTGAACCATCACCATCCTTGTTCTTTTGCTTCAGTGTGAACAATTGCTCTCTGCAAGGCTTTTTATTAAAAAATTAGTATTTTTGAACTCTTGGGTTGTGATACTTGTTTTAGGTAAATAGTCTGAGCATTGTTTAGGAGCTTTTGAACATAGGACAGTCGGAACTTTTTGATTATGATGGTGTTATGATTACTTATTTATCTTTGCTTGAACTAGAATTATTGATTGGTAATCGAGATATTTGCTGATTAAGAATGATAATTTGTGTGATAGAGTAGCCGATGATAGGAGCTGTTTTGCTTGATATGTTGATCTTTGAAACTTAAATTCTTGCATGATGACTGTTCGAAATTGGTTAATTATTAAGGAGCAACGAAATTTCTACCTTGTGAGATTTGTGCCAATTTTTCGTTTGATGAATGACAAAGTTGTTAGATTTATTTCCTAGAATTTGACGAATTTCTCTCTTGAGGTTGCATTAAGTGTGGTAAAAGGGTGAAAATGATTTTAGGCATGTTCTTTCGTAGCCATTCCCCATACACTAACCTTGAATCTTCACTTGTAGTCCCTTTGAGCCTTGAATGAATTTTTCTTTGATTAGAAGGGTTGATGAATTTGATGGTTGAGATTTTTTTGGATGATGTGAATTGTGTGGGAATGTGTTGAGAGGCCATGAGAGAAAAGAAAGAAAAAGGGGGTTTCCATGAAGTTAGAAAAAGAAAAAGGAATTACATTGATGAAAGAGAAAGAAATTTGTTTATGTTGTTAATAAATAATTGAGAGTGAGCTCTTAGGAACCCCGAGAATGATGAAAAGAAGAAAAAAAAAAGAACAAGATTGAGTGAAAAAAAAAATTGTTTTATGTGGGCATGATATGCTAAAGACTTGGTGTTTAGGGAAATATTTTTAGTCACTTAGCCAAAAATATCCTACCTTTTAGGTAAGCCACATTACAACCAAAATAAGACCTTTCTGATTCCCTGAAAAACCACACTAACAAGCGGTGGAGAGATGAGAAATTTGTCAAACCTATGGTGAAATAAGCTAAAACTTTGATTGTGTGAAATTCAAAATCCTTTTTGCTTGATTGAGCGATGAGTGCAAACACTGCCCGGTGAGGTTTCTCCTTGATAGTTTACCAATAAGAATTTGTTTGGATTGCATGATTTTTGTGAATAAGTGAAACTTGGATTGCGAAATAAGCTTGTGAGGCATTGCACACTTGTATCTGCATTTGATTGTAATTCTTTTCTGTGAATTGATCGAGGACGATCAATGGTTTAAGTTTGGGGGAGTTGATAAGTTATGATTTTCACCAACTTATCTTATAGTTCTTTGACTGATTGTGTAGTGTTTAGATCATTTTTGTACATGTTTTCATGCATGAATTGGATTTTGTACTTGGAATGCAGTGTTTGATGAATCGTGCAGGTTTCTAGTCGAAAAAATAGAAGAATCAGGATCCAGTGCCCGAGACCTCGTCGATCGACGAGGACCCTTAGTCGATCGATGAGGCGTGTTGTTGCCAAGCGATCGACAAAGCAAAGGAGACCTCGTCGACCGAGGCCATTCAGACGCGATCGACGAAGAAGAAAATGGAGACGCGATCAACGAGGATCAGAAGCGGTCGATGCGCATGCGGGAAATCCTGTTTCTAATCTGATTTGGAGATTGATGCATATCTAAATCTAGATACTGCTAGATACATCTTTCATCATTATAAATTCATGTAATTTTCGACTTTTGAGAGAGAGAGAGTTAGAGTAATTATTAGATTATTAGAGTTTGAAGAATTCCTAGGGTTTTTATGTTTTTGAAGACAAGTTTCTACGAGAAGATTTCCGGATTCCAGTTTTTATGCAATTCAGGTTGTATTTTTCTTCGATGAATATTACCATGAATATGTGTAACTAAATCCTCTCTCAGATTCTAGGGTTTCGAACTATCAATGTATGCATGTTTTGATTAATCGAATTATTTTCCCTTTCCCTTCGTAGTTTGTGAAATCTGTGCTTATTCATAATCTTGATTTGCTGATCACTTATTAGGATTATTTAGTTGATTACTTGAGACGTAACTGTAATAGTTTTCAATCGAAAGAGATTTTCACAATATAATCTGATTTCTTGTCGTAACTGAAGGAGACTAATTGTAGGAATAAATCTGTAGAACTTTGGAGTTAGTTAATTTATCTTGAGACCGAACGGAGATAGGTAATTGACTAATCTACTTTACGAATTGTCAAACAAAGAAGTTCGTAATACTTTTCTGATGTTTCACTACGAAGAGGGATTAAAATTGGGAATTAATCGATTTGTTCATACATGTTATACTTGATAGGTAGATATCCCTGGGATCTGTGTTTCTCATATTTGACTTCAAAAGCTATTTAATTTTCCTGTTCAGTTTTCGATTCCAAAGATTACGATTTCCAAAACAATCAAAACCTTTTCATCTGATTTTCCTAATCAATACTTTCAAGAACGCCTGATCTGGTACTTCAAGATTATTCATTACTTCTTTCCCTGAGGGATCGATAATTTTAACTTTGTTGCTGTATTATTAGCTCTGCTAAGTCGCAGTTAAATAATATTGCGATCAGAGTGCTCCAAGTAAGAATAAAAGGGCAGATCGAGAGCTAGAGAGTTTGAGCGATTATAATATTCAAAGATACATTCTCTTCTAATCGATCCTGTCTTGCCCGTACCTTTCAACTTCTCTCAACCAACTTTCTCTCGACATAATCCATCTCCGGAAAGGTGCTTCCTACGGTGGAGGAGTCGAGTTTCAGCCCTGTGCATAGATTGTTAGTACGTTGTCCATAGGTGTTGTTTCAACGTCTATGTAGAGCGAAGTTTCTTCAAAGGAGTGAACCGAGAATGAGCTAAATTATTTATTATTTAATTCTCTGTGTAAACTTTGTTTATATAGTGAAATTGTTTTTTGCCGCAAGGCACTCTGGGGAATATAAATATTAGGGAAAACTATCAATTTTATTACAAACTATTCAAGCTTTCTCAAATATATTACAAACTATGCATATTATCAAAATATATTACAAACTATCAATTTTGTCTCAAATTTATGACGGGAGCAAATTTCCGGCAACGGAAAACTGACATGGCACGCC
>JAPKLW010004969.1:0-23383 GCA_026898455.1 Plectranthus barbatus
TTTCAAGCTGAGAATGGAACACCTTGTGCCTGTGTGCTTTTGGTTTTTACCTTTTGTGCCTGTGTGCAAGTGTATTTGTCCCTATGTGCTTCTGCAGCCTATGTAATGCCATTCTATGATGATTTGAGCTGAGAATGGACAAGTTTGTGCCTGTGTGCTTCTGGTTAATGCCATTTGTGCCTGTGTGCAAGCTGAGAATGAATAAGGATCATACCTTAGAGATCAAACAATCTCTAATCACATCTTTTGTGACTGATTCAATTGGTTTTGTGACTATTGTCCCTGCACATCTATTCTTGCTGTTTCTCTTGGCTGGTTCTGTGTATGTGAATGGGAAGATGCCTATTTTGCCATCGAATACTACATGCCCTTCATCTGTGATTATTGGTCTACTTACTGCAGACATGAACATAACCTTGGTAATGAACTTTTTACTCTTACAACTTCTGTAAGGGTCTTCTTCTCCTGGTGCTAAGTAATGCCTATGTGTGGTTTTGGTCATGTAGAACCACTTTTCATCTATATGGACTGTGTTATGCATTTCCATGAACTTGATGTTGTTATGTTCTCTATCTAACTGTAACGACTGAAGGCAAAACTTCAGCCTACTTACCTGATTTGAGGCAGTACTTTCCGGTTTAATTGCATTGGTATGTGCCCTAATCCTGCCCTCTTTCACCCATCTCCCAACCGATGACTTACTTACCCCAAGCCCACTAGCAACTCCCCTTATTGTGCTTCTACTTGAGTATGTCATCCTTGACAACCTATCAAGGTCTAACTCTAAACTCCCTTGTTTTTTTACCCCTTTTTTCAGATTTTTCAAATGAATAAAACCTTGATTCTCTCTTTGTTTCTTTGCAGCTGTCCAAAGCCGATGAACGGTGGATCGGTGGACTCCGAAGATGTTGGTTGCAGAGGTGATCTTGCCCCTTAAAGGCTTACCATCCTTGCTGCCTTCAAGTAGAAATTGAACGAGCTCATTCCGCTTCGATTCCGAAAGCTCACGGCTTGCCTCCATTCCAATTCTTCTCTCGGCCTCTCTTTTTTTTTTTTTTGGATCGATGATGAATGCTTCTGAGATCAAATGTGTAGTGTTAATGCTCATGTGTTTGTTTTAATGTGTTGATTTGTGTTGTAAATTCAAATTAGGGATTAGGAGCAAAAATGGCTCCAAATTTGTGATTTGATCAAAAGTGTTGTATTGATTACATGTAATTTAAATTTAATTAGTGGATGTGATTTTTAGCATTTTTTATTCTATTTTTTAAAACTTTAATTAGCTAACTAATCTAACCCCACTAACTCATTAATCACTTTTTCTTAACCTCCGTGCCGGGTCAAACGTCTCAAGAGACCCGGGACGGAGGGAGTAAGAAATAACATTTTGTTTTCATTCCCAAAAACTAGGGAGGATATTGGATTTCAGCAATGCAGACATAGCGGTTGATCAATATCATCGGTTCAAGGTGGTTTTTTTTCATGAGAATTCATTGTTTAATTTTCATCATATATCAATTTGTTCATAAAAAACTAAGCTTAATAACCGATGGCCATGTTTCCTATACATAATAATCTGAATATATCTAAACATTGAATCCACTGCATTAAAGTTCGAGATAAAAATACATTAATTATCAAAATAAATATAATTAAGTACAATTATATTTTAAAAATACAACGAGAGTAAAAAAGCAAAATATTGAGAAAAATCTTAAATTCAAACAATGAGTTTTTTAATATGAAGGTTTAGATTCATTTCTGCTTTAGCTAAATAATTCTTTAGCACTTAAACAACCAATTATACATATAATGGATTTATGGGCTAGAAATGGAAACTGATGATGAAGGCAAAAACTTGGGTTGATTTAGGCAAGTTTTATCCATACTCAAATGAATTCATCTATTTTAAATAGAGTTTATTAATCTCCAATTGGGGTATATTAGATAGGTTTGGCTTGAGTTAATAGATAAAACTTACATAAACCGTTTAGGCGTGCCTAACCCGAAATCTTCCGCATGATGAATGGTATCTTTGATTTTGAAAAGTTTTAAAACAGGATTTGAGATAATATGTATTCAGAGAGGATAAGAATGACAACGCTTTCGGGTTAAATAAAACTTTTATTCTCCCAGACTGAAAATAAATTATATCTTCCAACTCATTATTAAATATTACTATATTTTTAGATATAGATAACTACAAAACCTATATCCCATTTTAAAAAAGAAAAAGACTAATACTTCTCATATAATTAAAATTAGACTATTCCATAGTAAATATTCCAAACTTCCTAGTGTTTGAATTATATTTTAAAAGTCAAATAATCACAACAATAAAGATAAATTAAATTTCTTTTCCGTACATACAAGTCTTACACCCAAGGTATTACACGGATTAAATATTAAATATTTTATTTTATAATTTTTAATAAATATATATATATATATAATCAACAAAATTATATATTTTTATATAACTTAATGATTATTCAAATATATATTTACTTTTAATCATTAATATTATTCATATACTAGTTTAGTTAGAACATATAAATTATTCTTTATATTGTACATCCATATATATATATATATATATATATATATAATATTTCATAAAAACAAAAAGAAGTAGTAGTACTTGTAACACAAAACCTACAAAATTAGGATTTTAATTTACAAATTAAATCACAAGAAGATTATATTTTATAATTTTAAAAGATAGTAGAATAAGTTAGAAAGATGTAATAATCTATAAGAAAAGTGAGAAATATAATTTCATGAAACAAAATACTCCCTCTGTCCCAATTTATTAGTCTCACTTACATTTTTTGTTTGTCCCACTTATTAGTCCCCTTTCCTAAAATGACAAACTTTTTCACACTCATCAATAAAATATTAATTTCACTACACTCACAAAAATTGATTATTGTGCCATTTTGGTTTGGGACTAATAATTAGGGACGGAGGGAGTATTTTTTAAATGGCCTAACAAAATATTGCCTATCAAATTGTCCTTTTGTGAAACAAGATAAGAGTATCAGAACAAAATATTTATCTTTTATTTATAAAGAATAAAGACATATTCAAGGAGGAGTGGAATATATAGTTTTAGTCAATTTAAGTAGTTGGAATTTTTGTCAACTGAAATGGCTGCTTCAATCTCGAATTTGAGGCAGAGTGACATAGATTTGATGGAGGATTTGGGCATGGATGCTTATAGATTCTCCATATCTTGGTCAAGAATCTTGCCTAGTAAGATTTTTTTCAACAATATATATATACTAGTATTGTTTTTAATTCTTCCCTACCTAACCCTTTCATGAAAATTTCCAACAGATGGAATAGGTGAACCGAATGCTCAAGGGATAGCTTACTACAACAATCTTATCAATTCTTTGTTAGAGAAAGGTAGATTATCTATGAATTTTACTCCCTCAGTCTCACTTTAATTGTCTCACTTCCGTCTCACTTCAATTGTCCCGTTATTTAAAAATGTAATTTTTTCACACTCAACAATAAAATATTAATTTTACTCAACTTATTTTACACTTATACTTCTTGGTTATTGTGCCCGGTCAACCCAGGACAACTAAACCAGGAGGGAGGGAGTATTACATATCACAATAACTTTAATATTGGTCTTGTTCTATATTTGTCAGGAATTCGCCCTTATGTGACACTGTACCACTGGGATCTACCACAAGCACTCCAAGATAAATATGAAGGAATGTTGAGCAATCAAATAGTGTATGTGAATTAACTCAATTGATATTTGAATTATTCGATGCTTTGGCAGGTGGGCTGGGTGCCATCTAAGTTTCCGAATTCTCGAATTTTAAAAATTATAGTTTAATTTTTTATTTGATAATATTCATATATTTGAAATAAATAAAAAATAATATATAAATCATTAATCAAATAGGTACCCTCTAGAAACACTAGGTCCTATGAAACTATTCAAAAATTGTTAGCTATTTCTATTACCATCCATGCCTAAGAATACTTGATAGTGATTTATAATTTTTTTTTTTTGTTTTTACAGAGAGGATTTTGAAAAATATGCATATATCTGTTTCAAAGCTTTTGGTGACAGAGTGAAACATTGGATAACATTGAATGAGCCTCACGGCATTGCGATCCAAGGTCATGACTACGGCATTCAAGCTCCAGGCCGATGCTCCATTCTCGGACACCTCTTCTGCAAAACCGGCAACTCTTCCGCCGAACCTTATGTCGTAGCTCACAATGCTCTCCTCTCCCATGCTGCTGCTTATCATACCTATCACAATCATTTCAAGGTATATATTATATTATTATTACTCATTCAAGCTCCTTCCTATAACCAAATTACCAATTCTCTTCAAATTCATTAAATTTCACTCACTCACTCCTATTATTTGGGCAGTAATTATTCATTTAATTTATTTCTATTTTGTGTTTTTGTAAATACATCAATATTACCAAGTATAAATAAAATTATATCCATTGGTCAATGTCAAAAATCATTTATGAATATATTAAATATTTGAACAAAATTTTTAAATTATCCTTATTTAGCAATGACTAATCTATCAATGATAAACCTCATTAATTGGGTTTAGTTTATAAAATTGTTCAAGCTAAATTTGTAAAACATGTAAAAAACACTAACACTCCAAAAAAATAACTTGTATCAAATAATTGGGATGAATGGACTAATTTTTTTCTTGTTTTTGAAAACATTAATTATTAAAACTCGAGCGCCTAGGCCACGATACCGGAGAATTTGTCGGGAAGTATTGAATATATATTTTACCTTGAGATGGGCTAGATTTTGGCCAAGTATTTTGATTTATGTGATAAATTTCAGGAGAGGCAGAAAGGTAGTGTAGGAATAGCTCTAGATGCAAAGTGGTACGAGCCAATCTCCGACGGGGCAGAAGATGTGTCTGCTGCACAGAGAGCCCTAGATTTCGAGCTTGGATGGTAACAATAGTCATATTTTTTATAGTATAATAATCGATTTAGACATGAAAAATAGTTTAATCATTAAATAACTATTCAAAAGATGAAGACCCAAAAAAAAGTTTAATTAAAGCTTCGATTAATTGTAAAATTCTTAATCTGCAGGACCTTAATGTCAAATCTTTGGTTGAGTATTTTTAATATATCTCAGGTCTTGAATGAGTATTATTTTTTAAGTTTTGTATCAATAATTAAATTATTTTTTAATTTTAGTGAAGTTGCAAATCCAACTCAGGTTTCTGGATCCACTTCTACTGGGGGAGTACCCTCTTTCAATGCAAAAGTTGGTGGGTGAAAGGCTCCCCAAAATCGACGCTGAGGCGTCCCGGCTGCTGAAGGGGAGCCTTGATTTCGTGGGCATAAACCACTACACGACGCTGTATGCGCGCCATGATCGAATCGGGATTCGGAAGTTCATCTTGCAGGATGCCTCCACTGACTCCGCAGTCATTACCACGCGTAAGGATACACAAATTAAACAACATCGTTTTTTGATTTACTACACAGCCACAGCCACAGGCATTGCATTGATGATTATTTTCCTTCAGATTTAAAGCATGGGGTTGCAATAGGAGAGAGAGTAAGAGTCTCCGCTTGCTTCTGAACGTAGCACATAAATTAATTCTCTTGAGTTTTGGATTTCCAGGCAGCCTCCATTTGGCTTTACATTGTCCCCTGGGGTATCAGGAAACTCGCCAACTACATCAAAGATAAATATGGGAATCCACCTTTAATTATAACCGAAAATGGTGACTTTCTTTTTCACTTTTAATTTAATAAGATAATGATGCACATATATATATATATATGTATATTATACCACGGCTGCAGGAATGGATGATCCTAATAGATCAATAGAGAAGACTTTACAGGATGAGAAGAGAATAAGCTACCACAGGGACTATCTCTCAAATCTCTCAGCTGCAATCAGGTACACAACAAAAATAAATGCTAAAACAGGGCTTTTTAGCCTCAAATTTATTTACTCTTAACGAAAATTTTCCCAATTAATCTTTGTTAGCTGGGTCTCATCCTACATTACAATTCTGACATTTCATTTCATTTCATTCCCGATTGTTAAATTGATGTTCACTCATACCTTATCTTTCCAGCACCGCTCATGTCGAAATAAAAAATATATATATGTATTTTTAATTTCACAACCAAAATGAAGCAAGTAAAGACAAAGGATGACATGTAATGCAATTGAATATTGAACAAAAATCTCAATAATTTCATTCTAATTTCTTTACGGTTGTTCTTCTTCACTAAAAATGATGTTTCACTTGAGCAAAAAATATTTTTAGCTTTTGCGTGAATATCATGTCAATGCCGACGTTATTTCACTTAGAAGGTTTAATTAAAAAATATTGTGAATATTAAAGTCCACGTCACGTGGAAGATAAGCAGTGAATTGGTAGGATGAAACTATTTGATAGAATGAAAATTAAGATACAATCTCTAGCAAAGAATAAAATTCCCGGAAATGGAAAACTTTGGAGTAGAACATCCTGTTTTTTGGAAATATAAGTGATAATTGGTGTGTGCAACTGCAAACACAGGGAAGATGAGTGTAAGATTGGTGGATATTTTGTATGGTCATTGCTGGATAACTGGGAGTGGAACATGGGGTACACCAAGAGGTTTGGCCTTTACTATGTGGACTTCAACAACAACCTCACCAGGATACCCAAATCCTCTGTCAACTGGTTTAAGAATATGCTGGCTTCGCCGCCAATGTAATTGTAATCGTCGTCTTCATATCTACATTCTTGTAGTCAACTTCCCTCTCTGAACTATATAATTATTTATAGTAAATAATAGATTGATTGGCATTAAAAGCCTTTGTAAAAACTCCATAGAAATGAAAATCATGTGTATACCACTGCATTGTGAAAAGTACGTTGCACAAGACCTTGGATTGGAGTGTGGAAAGAATTGTTGGAGACACTGTGTTAGTGTATATATGGTAGGATTATCATCACTAAATCAAATACATTATTATCTAGATTGTCGATAATTAGGGAATAGATTTCTTCTTCGATATCTATTTGTATCATAATAAAACAAATAAAATGGAATTTCAGAGAAAACACATTCCAAAAAAAAAAAAACATAATTTTTTTCCAGAAACCATGACAACCACTAACCCCGATGGTTCTGCTAGCATCGTGCAGCGAAAGACAATATATCTCCATACGATATTACAGCTAACGACAACCCTGGAGCCTTGATTACACAAGTCCAATTGCGTGGTGAACTCAATTACAATGAATGGTCTCGAGCCATTCAAACCGCTCTCCGTGCGAGTAAGAAGTTTGGTTTTATTGATGGTTCGAATCCACAGCCTGGCACGGAATCGCCAGATCTTGAAGATTGGCGGACTATTCAATCCCTTTTGGTTTCTTGGATCTTGAATTCTATTGAACCTTCCCATCGCTCCACAAGCGATCTACAGCTAATATATCTAGATAATAATGCCTTTTATTTAGTGATGATAATCCCACCATATATACACTAACACACTGGTCTCAACACTCCTTAGATGACAACCTCTCTCACGATGCAGTCAATCCACAGTTGCGTTTGATCACTAGGTGATGAAGGTCCAATTGATGAATCCACAGATTCTGCTCAAGAGATTCAGCTGGTCTCTATGGTACCTCCTCAGCAGAGCCAAACCTTGATTTATGGCCGCACCTTCAAATGCACTTGTCTCAACTACTCCAGCTATGCTCATGATGGTTCAACTGTTGGCAATATGCAGTAGAACATGGCATTCATACAGTTGAGCAAGCCTTCAAATTATCCTAACATGCAGACCTAAGTAGCTGCAATTCAACGATCTGTCTCCACTGGCTCAACAAAATATTTCCACCCTCACTGATGCTGTCAAAAAGGAGAAGAACAGCACAAACAAGACAAGACCTAGCTGAAAAAAAAAAGCAAAGGAGAGAGCAGAGAGGGAAAAGAATAAGAAGAAGAAGAAAAGGGAATTAATAATGCCTGAAGAAAGAAAAAGAGAAAAGAGCTCTAAATTCAAATCACCTCAAGTTCGCAATACAGCTAAATCTTTTATGTAAGAGTAGAATAGTCAGATTTTCATTTCCTGATTGTAAGCGTACCTAAATTATTTTAATGAAACTGACTAGTATACTCTTTATTGTCTAAGAGATTGTATCATGTTTTATCTTAAATAATCTGAGTATGTATAATCAGTGCAATCAGCTGTCATTTACTCCCTCCTAGTTTAAATGAGCAATATCTTCTTATAACCTTTAGTTTTAAAAGGGGAAGACTACATTTAAAGGGAAGAACATGTTAAGGGGTAAGTTCAGTTAGTCTAAGCCCATATCAACTCATGTTTGTAACCCCATTCTCTTCTTTGTGTCTAGGATGGTTTTGACATCATCAAAATGGGAAAATTATTAGATATTATATTAGTTTTGATGATTGTAGAAAATCATTAGTTGATAGTTAGAATTGATAAAAATAATTGATATAAATCTTGTTAATGTTAAAGAGTCGTAATAGTATAGGTCTCATACATTAGAATTATTTAGCAGTGATTAGCAAAGCTAATAGTAAAGTGACAAATATAATATTATCGATAGCTTAGAGAATGATGTCATGAATTAAATCCATGTATTATATCATAGTTTTTCAAATAACTTTCTTGAGCAAATAAAAAAAAAAGTATTAAGTTTTAAAACTAGGCAGAGAAATTAAAATAGGTTTTTCAATTCAAATAATAAAAACTCAAATCATAGGGTTGAACATTTATCATGAAGATCATGCGACAACTAAGTCAATTATATACCACTTTTAATATTGCAACATGTGAGATATCGAAAAAGTGTTATAACTTCTTTGGTCGGGCAAGTATAACTTAGATTATTAAAAAGTGACTATCTTTTCTCGGTCTCAAGAACACAAATTAATCAATCGCATAAAAACATAAGACTCAATTCCCTAAAATCAATTACTTCTTGGTTGGATAGTTGATTCATCATATTATGAAATTCGTATTCCTGCTATTAATTATCTTCTCTCGATCTCAAATTAATAAGTTGCAATCTAAAGTATTATCTTCTCTCAGTCTCAAATATATTAAGATTGAAAATTAAATCACTAATCATAAACCATTAACAAGAAAGTAAACAAATTAATTCAATATAAAGCACATGCATCTAAGATAGTTGTTCACCTTAGAATTTTCTAGGATTTATCTTCTCATATGTTAGGTATTGATGTAGAAATCCTACCTTAATTTGATGTTTTGATGTGTTAAAACTAAATACCAAAGTCTAGGACTTAGAGTTACTACCTCATGTAATCCTTGTATAGGATAATTCGAGTTGTAATAGTCCAGGAAGAAGAAAGTCAACAAAATTGTGGAACAGTTTGAAGAAGAGATCGTTCAGACAAAAACTGTCTTGACTAAGAAGATGAAGACGAGCAGAGCAAGGTCACGAAAACTGTGGATACAGTTTTCACAAAGAAACTGCTAAGAAGAGCCTGCAGTTTCAAGAGCAAGACAGTTTCGCATCAGGAAATGCGTACATGATAAGATGTCGAACAAGACACAAGGGAACGCCAAAAAGGTTAATGAAAAAGATCAGACAAATGCGAAGCTGCGACTGGCGTACAATGTTTGACGTCTGACACACAAGTACAAACTGCTCTGAAAAGTAGTACCTTGTAGCAGAAAAAGCAGAGTGACAAGCGACTTTTCAGAAGAGCATGGATTGTGATTGGACACCATCTCCAATGTCTCTACCGGCTATTTTTTGGTGGCTCACCTATAAATAGCAGGATCAACAAAGACTTAAGAACCTTTGCCAAATTTCTATCTCTCTGCTCAATTATATACAAACGTTGAATCTCCATTTATTGTCTCCCGCCTGAATCTGAAGAAAAGCATTAAACGCCTTCAAGGTAGAAGACATCGCTGTCGTAGTTCTTTTATTAAGCTCATTGCATCCATTGCTACGGATTCTGAGGAGATTCATTGTGCGATGTTGTTATTACTGGGATTAAGTTAGCAGACTTAATCTAGTATCTTGGTGTTCTTACTGTCTACGTAAGAAAACAGCAGCCTGGTTTTTGCAAAGGAAGAACAGGTTATTACAGGCTACCGCCAAACAACTGACGTTCTGGGAAAAACAAAATTATCCAACCTACCGAAGAAGGAAAAGGGAGGTTTGTCCTCAGTCCAACTTCGAGCCGGTCTACAGAGAAGACACAGAACCTTCGACGGACTAAAGAAGGAGTGAAGAGCAATTGTCTGGGCGAGTGATCCATCTTGCTGTAGACAGAGGTTTCTGCAGCAGCTGGCTATAGATCGTGAGGATTGTATCTTCATAACTTAATGAATTACCGGATCTGACATCCGAAGAGTGGACGAAGGACTTTAGGCTCCGAACCACTATAATATCTTGTGTCATTTACAGTTTTGATTTACATTCTGCACCTTACAGTTTACTAGATAATTTGAAACCTTCAATACTTACTGCGTAAGTATTGAAGCGTATAAACAGTGTAACTATTTGAACTGTAAAACTGCTAACTCCAAAACAATCTCAAGCTAGAAAGTTCAGAGTATTGTATATGTAACCTCAAAAAAGACATAGGGTATGATGATAAATGTGATATTGTGTTTCACTATCACTCTTCTTCAGAAAAGCTGACCGAAAAGATCTGAACCATCTATAAGACTTGACACCTATGCAACTATAATTTTTATTTGCGAGAATCAATTCATAATTATCACATTTCTGCTTTGGAGTATTATCACATTTCTTGCTTCAGTTTGATAGAGTTGTTCTAATATTATTTGAATCAAGGGCTTCCGTTCTTCGTTAATTTCAAGTAATACATCCATATTTAAAGAATATTAATATTCTTCTAACTCTCTATTTGCATGACCGCTCGAGTGAACCACAAAGAACCCCGAAGAATATCACACCTGGGGGTTTGGGGACTCGACATAAGAATGAGCAAATGTCATTCGAATAAGTAGAACTTCAATGCACACTGCTTCGCAACTTGAGGCATTCTCTCTCGTGTCACTTATTCAATTCAGAAGAACAATAAATTCAAGGGGGCTTCGGACATAATTCAAGTTAAAAGCTAAGTATTATTTTGAGTCTATTGAATGTATCACTCTTTTTCAAATTGTGCAGAGAATGAGGTAACCAATTTAGAAGCACTCCGCTTCTAAATTCGAACCACTCTTCAATATGTCAAATCATCATATTTTCGAAGCACATTCTGCAGATTTCAAGCTCGTGATCAAAAAAATTATATGCTTCGAGAATTATAAAAATGGTCTGGATCTATCGGATCCTATCAAATCTGCCCATGTGCGGTACAAAATTGGCTCTACACCAAAAGATTTAGGGTCACAACTTGAAATCTTTCTTTGGGACATTCTCGAAGTATATCGCTCAGAACCCCACTTGGTCAAGCACATCCGCTGCTTCGAGGCATCTTTTGACTGATACGAGAAAGGGTGGCAGTCACGTCTATCTCTTTCACGTCGGGGGGACTGGTTGAGGAGGGAAAGAAGAATCCTTCATACTAGCTCCCAAAATCGATACGATGGAAATAAAATAAAATCTATCGTATATGTTAATAATACGACACGATAAAAAAGGTGAAAGTCCACCGATCGACAAGAAGTCGGCTTCACTAAAATAAATAAAATTTCAATGAAGTTGGGGGGCTGTTGTTGAGCCCAAGAAATGATACATCATTTCTTACTCATTTATTCATGCCAACGAGACCAAATGCGGCCCAAGCGGTTCGATCGATAGAAAGCGATCAAATCCCTAATGTTTAATTTTCGACTCAGGGAGTGATCGAACCGGTTGAACAGTCAACAAGTCAAAGAGAAAGTTAACACGCTAGGATTATGGAATCGACATTAATTAGAGAGTCAACTCCGGAGGGATTAGACTCAATGAAGTCCCTGTAAACGGAAACTTATTAAAAACTACCTCAATTGTAGCCACATTCCTTACTTGTAAATATGTCTGCTTATAAATAGTGGAGAAACTATTGTAATGGGGAGGCTTTTTCTTTATTATTTTGAATAAAATTATTTTCTCTCTTGTTTTCGAGTATTCAATCTTAAAGGTTAATCCACAAATTTTCATGCATCAACATATATAATATTATATATATGTATATACATGTTATGTACTTCAGAAGTCTCTCTTTTTGAAACTTTGCCATTGGTTGAGTTCCACGAAATCTGACTTGACGTCTGTCTGTTCTTCATACTATTTATCAAAACAATTAGTGACTGATTGTAGATCATTGTTCTTGATGTGCCATAGTGCTTATCTGTTGATTTGACACATAGCTAACTCTTTGCAAGCTCATTGATAGTCAGTTTGAGAGAGAACGACTAATGAGATGCTTCGTATTTTATTACAACTTAAAAACTTATTCAAGGTTTACAATATAGAATCTCTCTAATTTTGTTACTTCTTAAATAGTTTGTTCTGTGTAGAATAAATAATGACTTGGTTGGTTTGATTCATTGAAACAGTAATTATCTTGTTGGTCCCAAAATGTCAAAGTAATACGATGCGGAAGTATTTGCTTGTGTGGTGGTCCAACTGACACTTCCTCATGCTAGTTAGTACTCCGGAAAATGTTTTAGCTCAGAAATATACTTAACCAAATTCAAGATATACGCCAGCAACTTATGAGTTGTTGGATTTCAAAATAAATAAGCAAGACGATAAGAGCAGAAAATGGTAAGTACGATAAGATATTTTTATAATGGTTTGGATGCCAAATAATCCTACATCCACTCTTCGATTTCTAGATGGATAAAAAATTACTAGAACAATAATACAAGGTGATGTAGCTGATTTATAGTAGTCGCGGGAAGCTTCTACGTCCTCTGACTATATGCGCAACTAGCTAGTCCATGTCGTATCTGCTCTCTTCAGTTCGGTCGGCTTTACAACAAATGCGTCCGTAGGCCTCACTCGCTGGAAGGGTTGTGAGTTTTAGTTCTTCATAAAATGTAGTTGAAATAGATGATTACGTGTGTTAGTTTTTGAAGGAGTTTAGAATCCAGTCTAGGATTCAACTCAAGATATAGTATGAACTCCGAAAGATTAACTCTTAGCAAATAGGCTAAGAGTCTCGTGTTCTACGACACGGAATAACTACTGTCGAGGTTGATCTTTGCTTAGATTCTCTCAATATGATTTTTAACTTTGTTAGCGGCTTCAGCATATTTAGCAGCCCATCTTCGATACTCTTGAAGACTATTTATAAGCCTCGTCTTCTAGCCTTTGTACACACTTCCCGAATCTTGCAGTTGCTCAGACTTTTTCAGTCATGTGTACGTCTTGTAAGAACGGTTCTTTGTCCGTTGTCTTTGCTGTCAATTCTTGTAGTAGCTCTTCTCCACATCATTTATTAAGTCCATTATGTTGAAGGCTTCACTCTCTTTGTGAGTTCCGTTGTTGATGTGTCTGTTTCTCCAATGAATTGGTTGATTCAGTTTTCGGTTGATTTCTTATGGAAGGAGTAATTCCTAAGCTATTATAACTCAAATAACCTATAAAAAGTTGCAAATGTGAAATTAATCTATTAAGGTTTGGATGATTTAACTGACTCTACTAATTGGTTCGCCATACTAAAACTAATCATGAGGAACTAACATTTATTTTTAACACATTCTAACATAAGATGACAAATATTATGAATTACATCACAATTTTATAAATACTATATTATTTTTAAAAAAATTAACAAATATTGAGAATTGAATTACAATCTAACTCAGTATTTTATAACAGTAATGACTCTAGAACCAAGCAGTTGCATATAATTATTCTTATATTATTTGCTACACACTTGAAGCAGCTATATTACCTTTACTATTAATGAGAAAATAAATAGTTGTGATTATTACTCTCTCCATTTTATGTGATTAATTTCATTTTATTTGGGCACAATAATTAAGGAGATAAAGATTTAAAATAAGACAAATTTTCAGATGAGACGGTCTCATCATTTTTATTGTGAGACGAATTTAATGAAATGATGTGTTTCTTTATAGCAAATGATGTATTTCTTTATTACAAATAATGTAATTTTTTAAAATAAAATGATATATTTAACTTATTGAAATGATTTATTAAGGTTCGTCTCACAATAAAAAAATGGTGAGACCGTTTCTTAGGAAACCAACTCATAAAATAGTTAATTAATGAATGTGAAAAACTTTTTCAATTAAAATTAATAAATAAAACATTAAAAAGAAGAAGAAATAAAACCATTAAAATAGGTTGGAGGGAATATATATTGTGCGCAAGGAAAATGGATGGTGTGATTATCATATAAAATGCAACATCAGGATTAGGTACCATATTGAAAAGGACACGTGGAGTTGGTTGATTGCCCACTCAATATATATACATTTAAAAAAGAAGAAAACAAAAACTTACTTCAATTGTTAGACATGGTGAATATTTCCTCTTACACCATCTCTTAAATTAGATTAAAATCAATTAATTCATGTTGTAAAATTACAAAAAATAATCAATTTTTTTTTTATAAAAACCTGTCGATTTTCAATATGAATCGATCAATTCTCATAGTAACAAAATGAGAATAAGCTAATTAGATCCATCTTACATAAAACAAAATTCACGAAATAATTTATTCAAGTTTTTGCAAAAAAAAAAAAAAGTTTTAAATATATATATATTTATATATCAATAAAAAATTTAAGGTAAAGTGGTGGAGAGAATATCTAAGGGTGGGCAAAGAAATAACTTAGGAATTAAGAGAAGCATTAATTAGGAAATGAGACAGATTAGATGGAGGGTGGAGAGAGATGTATAGGGATATCTAACTCCTTCATTTATTGATTTTTATTAACAACCAACCGAATTCACGACACACGGCAACCACACACATCGCCTCTTTCTCATCATCTTCTCCTCCCACTTTCTCTCTCATTTTATTTTTAATATTTTTCTCTTTTTAATGATAAAAAAATGAGTGTGTAAGTTTCATCAATCTTATTATGTGGCCAATGTAGTTTTTGTTCTTGCATCAATCATAATTTTATAGTAGCAGAACTTTATCATTATAATGGAACGAAAATTAATTTATGATCAAAATGTTTCTTAGCATGGTGGTGCTAAAGAAAATTAAATTTACAAATTTGTCATTGCCTTTCAGCATACATATTTATTATTATATTTTATTTATAAGAGAACCATTTTAGCTAATGCTTTTGGTTGTTGTAAAAGTCAATGTTTTCATTAATATAGTTATTTTGAATCAATCCAAAATCTTGATATCCAAACTCCAAAATCGGTGGAAACCAAAGAAAATTAAATAAAAAAGTAAAACTTTATGATTATACGAAATGTGTAGACCAAAAGCATGGTAATTAAATAAAAACTTTTCTATAGAAAGGTCAAAAAAAAAAAATCCCTCTTAAATATTGAGAGACCATTTTGTTATAAAATGTATTTAAATATAAATATAATATATTTACTAGGATGAGTAAGGCAATTCAAATACTTGACTTTGTCGTATATATGCAATTGTAGCCCACACTGAGCTGTAAAATCTATTTATAGACTTTTGCAATATTAATATTTCACACATTCCTTAGTTTAGTTTCTGATGCGGTTGTGAGAGAAAGTTCGATTACATTTAGCCAAGTTGAGTTGGATAAGAAGATCAGACAATTAATAAAGAGTTGATGGTTTGTTTCTGTTTCTTGGTGGATCAGAAGAACGTGGTGCAGCGGAGCAAGCCGGTGGCGGGGACGTGTTCGCGGTGCTGTCATGGGGCGGCGGTGGCGGACATGAAGACCTTCACTAGGTTTTGTTACATACCTTTTTATCGCAAGTCTTGGAAGGCTATCATATGCAGTTTCTGTGGGAAAATTCTCAAATCCTACAGGTAGTCATGATCCACACAATCATATTCTATAAACATTATTATATATGTTTATATTTATATGATCAAACATTTGTAAACTAATTCAGAATGTATTCTTTTTCTCTTTTGAGAATGATAGTTAACAGAGATCGTTCATCAGTTATTGAAGCCCTCTCATATATATATATATATATATGAAGATGATCATATAGGTCCCGAGCATTATGTAAGGAATATAAACGAGTCTCAACCATTGTTCGGGATTAGTCATAAAAAATAAGGTGATATGTCATATATTTGGTTAACTGCAAAATATTTCATCCAAGGTAAAATATATTGAAACATAGTGGTACTAGTTTAGTTCAATGGAAAGTAGATTTGCAGTCGTGCAATTATAACATCTATTTTAAAATATTTATATATTTTTATGTTTTTTTGGTGCCTTTTTAAATATAAATTTACTATATATTCATCAATACTGTATATTAATATATCATAATATAAGTTTGATTAAACTAAAAAGAAGTAGATCAAAAGACAAAGCTTTCAAAAAATAGGAGTTTGTTTACAAAAGCATCCTACTATTTAAAAAATGTAAATATAATAAATTATTGACATGTAAATTTTTATAAAAAAGTAAAAAATATAATTTTGTTAGATTTTTATTGTATATTTATGTTACAATAGAAAAATAGTAAATAAAATAAAATTGTTGTTAATTTAATATTTTTGGAAGGAAAAATGGCAAACAATAATTATATGTTCCTTTTTTAAGTATATTAATTAATTCGGAGAAATGCTTGATTTTGATTACTAATTCATAAATATAAAAATTGATTCTCACACAAATCTCACCATATATATATACACATAACTTCTTTTGTGATAGTATATATAGTCTCATTTTTTAATGGGGGCGGAGCCACCCTCTCTCCTCCATCAACTTTTTTAACTTTTTTTTTAATAATGTATTAAAAAAAAATAAAAATTACAAAATAAGGACTCAATATTTTTTCCTCCCAAATTACTTTAACCTTTTGTAATTATAGAGATATCTCCAATATAACTCTAAATTCATAAGTTATTAAAGATATTTTAACCATTTAAGTTGATGTCATTTTCTGATTTGGTAGTGGTTACATGTAGTCAAATGAAAATTAATTGGGAAAGCTGATTTGTCTTTCTAAAGTACTGTGCAGCATTGTAAGTCCTTGTTGGATTGATAAATGCGTAGGCAGGGGCGGCGCCACCCCAGGGCTAGGGGGGCGCCCGACCCACGGAGGTGCAAAAAATGATTTCATATATATACATACATATTATATATGCATAGTATAATTTCATTGTCGACTCCCCTAATATATTTGGAATTATAGATTAATTTGAGCCCAACTAAAAAAAATTATAAATCCATCCACAAAATAATTTTGGCCCAGAATAATTAAATAAAAAGCAATGGCCCAACATAATTGAAATAAGAAAATCTGTAGCCAAACCTAATTGAATAAAAATAATATGGCCCAAACTTAATTAAATAAAAGAAAAAGACTAGCACTATAAAACAAAACAAAAGATTTTTTTTTTTTTCTGAAACCGCATAACAAAAGAAAAAAAGAAAAAACACTTATGACATAACAATTCTTGTCTTTAATTCAATAATTTAGTCTCTCTTTGAAATTATTGGATACTTGTTCTTAATTTACAAATTTGTCATATTTTAGTTTTTTTTTAATCCGGCATTACTAGACAAAGTAATTATTGAAATCTCAAATCTTTATTATTGATTGTAATTATTAATATGATTTGTTGATATATATAAAATTGTGAATTGGTGACCATATAATAACCCATTAAATTAACAAATTCAATACCACATATTAATTCAATCTACTTTTTTATTTGATCTTTTAATATAGATAAAGGAATTTCAAGGAAAATACAGACAGTATTATAGTTTGTTGCAATAATTATGGTAATTAATATTTTAAATATATCTTATTTAAATTTTATCTTAGTTGATTTTTCAGATTTTCATGTTATCCTAATTTTATTTAAGATATCAATTCAGGACATCGATTTAGGATATGAAAGGTTACCAAAATTTTAATCCAACACCCGAAAAATCATAAAATTCTCAATCCAGGACCTGATAATCATCTTTCAGGTCCTGAATCGATAATTAAACTATTTTTTGAGTCCTGGATCAACAATTCTTCTTTTACTTATTATTCTTCAAAAGACATAATTATATTCTTATGACATTACATCTAAATTTTTATGAATAGGAGTTGTGATGTTATAATTTCAAAAAGTTATATTTAAGATATTTTCTCTAAACTTTATGAAACCAAATAGAAGATGTATGAATAGTTATTGTTGTGGTAAAATGATCATTTACTTGAATTTTGGAGTGAAGTTGGTTTTTGCTTATATGCATAACTGTTGACTATGTTAAAATTTTGATTGAGAGTTCAGTATAGTGTAATAGTTATGCGTATGACATGTTCTCTTGAGTTGGAAAAATTAGTTTGTCGGGACCATTCATTATTTTCATTTATCTGAATTGGTGAGTTTGATCTTATTAGTTTTATGTATCCATACATGATAGTCTTACAATCTATTTTTTCTTCTTATTTTAGTATTTGGTGTTCGACTCCTATACCGTACCGTACCGACCCAATAACCCACCCTAGGCACTATAGGCTATAGCCCCCACGACGAATAAATCCTGCATTCGCCACTGTGCGTAGGCTTCTAGATTATCTATTTTCATTTATTTGTTATGTTAGATTATTTTATACATGACACGAGAGGGAACAAATATACAATTTATGTTTCAGTTGAATTAGCTTAAAAATGCAATTATTTAATTATTTTTAATCGAATATCATAAATTTATAGTATCAACATGCTAAAATAGTGTACATTTTTATTGAAGACATACCAAAATTATCTAATTTTTAGTATATTATAATTCTTTACTATGCCAAAGATTTCCAATACCGTATAGCTATTATAATATTTATGGTATATCAAAAATACTGTGTTGAAAATATATTACTCTCTCAGTTCCATTTGAATTATTACACTTACCAAATCGGATGTCCTAACCAAACTGATAAATTTCTAAAAATAATACTCACTTCGTCCCGGTGAAGTAGTCCCTTTTCCTTTCGGCACGGGAATTAAGAGTTGTGAGTGTAGTGAAATTAATATTTTTATTGGTGAGTGTGAAAAAGTTTGTCATTTTAGGCAAATGAGACTATTCTATGGGACAAACAAAAAGGAAAAGTGGGACTACTTCAATGGGACATAGGGAGTAACTTTTTTATGTTCAACAATAAAATATTAATCTCACTTACACTTAAAATCCTTAATTCTCATGCCGAAAAGAAAAATATCAATTTAGCTGGGACGAATGAAGTATTATTTTTATACTCCCTCCGTCCCGCTATATTAGGCACGGAGGGAGTTGGCACAATAACCAAGGAGGAGCTTTAATTTGATTTTTAAAAAGTAATTAGTGAATAAAATATTGTTAAAATAACACTAATTGTGGTAAAGCTAAAGCCTCATCATCTCCTTCCAAGCCTCCTGATTCATCGGTTGTGAAGCATCATTCCTCCAGAATCTACTTCCAAGCCTCCACCATCTGATTCATCGTTTCCCTTGCAGCCTTCACCTAATCAAATCCAACACATTAAATTTAAATTTTTGAGTTTGGAAGGAAAGGTACTACTGCAAAGAATCAAGAGGAAAATCAACAAAGAAATCATAGAAAAAAAAGGATCTATTAGAATCAAAAATTCTTTTAACCATTCCACATATTTAATCAACAGAATCCCATCAAAAGATGCATCAATTGCTAGCGAAAGAGAAGAACTCAGCATAATCACAACAACTCAAACTGAAAAATTTCACACCTGTTGCAAATCAATTGTAGATCCACGCTAAAAATCCAATACAAAACAACTGACTGGAAATAATGATTCACCGCGGCCTCCGAATCAGTTGATGCAAGGTGGGAACCTGATATTCGCTAAGGGATTATTTGAGAAATTTGAGGAAATTAATATCCTTCCCCTTCTCTCTCCCAATCTGCGGCTTCTCACCCACTATGAAACGCTCTCCCTTGCGCGAAAAAATAGCGTCGTCGGCGTTGTAGTTGTATGGCGGATCTTAGTGGATGGGTTCGTTGCAGATTTCTGTTCTGATTTCTCAACAAGAATCTGTTTCTCCTCCTTGAGATTAGCCGATTTCACCGCCGGTCACACTCCTTTGCCGCCGCTCACCGTATTTTTGCCGCATCACTGTTGAGCCGCCGTCAATAGGAGAGGGTTTGGGAGAGAGATGAAGGAGAGAGGGGGGTGCGGCGGATAGCACAATCAGTGCTCATTGTCGATGGGAGGGGATTTAGGGTTTGAGGGGGTAGTGTAGTAATTTTAAGAAAAAGGGAGGGTGAGAGAGTCATTTCCAGTATAGATAATTGTAATTAAAATTTCTTAATTTTTTGCCAAATAAGGAAATGTGCCTAATAAATGGGACGGACCGAAAATGAAAGTGTGCCTAATATAGCGGGACGGAGGGAGTACTATATTTTATTTTAAAATAAAAAATAAAAAATTAAATGGTATCTACCCTCTTTATTTCAATGTATTATTGATGTAAACAAAATTTTAAAATAAATCACAATAGAAAAGAATCACAAAATTCTCGGTACAGTTACATTATAGCTAAAGAAGGGATAATAACGATATATAAATTATATCATAAAAAACTACTAAATAAAAAATTACGGTACAATAACAATACAAATTTCGCTCATTTCATGAAACTTTATACGATAGTCGATATATATTAATTATGATAAAAAGAAGTTCGGTATACCTTATTGAGTCCTCATCATACTAGTTCCCACATTGATTAAGATTAATAATATCTTTTTGAATATTTCAAATGCAGAATATTTGGACCATTTTATATTTGTCCTTAGCTGAGCTATCGAGACTAGTTCAACTTCTATTTTGATGATACTTTTATGTGTAACCACTAACCAGCAATGAAACACTAATGATTTGTAGTGATTGTAAATAGGGATGCAAATTAAGCTCGATTCTATTCACATTTTTTATTATAACTATAATACAAAATCTATTTATAATATTCAACATCATATTTCGTAATTAATTTTAATTTAGATGTTGGTCCTGAGATCAGAGTTAGGTAAATGTACGGCGGCAATCTTTCAAGTTAGAGCCTTGCAAGTTGGTAATTCTTGCACCAACTCAGGTTTATAAATGCGGTTGTTTTCCTTGTCGAATATATTACTTGATGTGTTGAGTCTTGTTTTCAACACTTGATGTGTTGAGTTTTAAATCTAACACAGAAATTTAAAGAAAATAGTAAATAACACCAAATTTTATAGAGGTCCAGACAAAGTTGTAGGATTTTAGTCTACAATAGACAACGTACAATAGACAACGTGAGTTGTCACTTTAATTAACTTGCCAAGGATCGTTCTGAGGACATCGAAAATAAATTTTAATTAAATAAATTAGGCGAACCTAAGCATGCTCCTACAAAATTAATTGCTATAGATGGATTTTGGAATACCTCAACTCCTGCGGATTGATCTACAAATCTAGATCGGAGATGGCAACGAAAAGCAGATCTGAATGAGGGACCGATCCAAGCTATCTTGTTCCAACAGATCTAATCTTCTGATCTGTTCCCTTGCTCCTCGGAAATCTAGTGAGGATACGCTACCGAGTTGAATCAGAGATCCGGAGGAATTGATCAATTCCTCCCAATGATAGTCGTCGCCCCTCTCTCTCTCTCTTTTCTCTCAAAGTTGTGTGTAAAACTTAATTAGATCTAAAGAGAGAAAGGCTTATACAGTGCTAGGGTTTACAAAACCCTAATCCTAATGGACTCTGAGCAGATTGTGGGCCAGACTAGGGACCAAATGCAAATAATAAAGTGGGCCTCTTTATTAATTAATTTTATGTCCAACCCAAAACATAATTAATTAATAAAACATTGTTTTAACCTTCACCACGGTAACAATGCTGATTCACCCCTTTATTACCACGCAATTTGGAACGGGTTGCATTAAACTTGAATGATCCACATTTTAAAGGTTCCGAACATTCATTAATTAATTTGGCTTATGACAATTAGCAATAATTAATTAATCTCTAATTTCCTGAGTAGTACCACTCACTCCTTTTCACTTATGCATGAATTAAATAATTCAACCTGCAGGGTTTAGCAAAATGAACCTTGTGAGCTCCTTAGGGAATGTCCCCATCCTAAAGCGGATATGATTACCTACATGTCCGACCTAAGTAAGCCACACACAAATCGCCCCACCCAAGATGCATGTATAAGAGTACATAAAGACTCGCCACCATAGCAAGTCAAAGTGTGGTAAACTTATGTATGCCCCTTAGCCTTCCATTAGGTTTAAGATAATAACAAGTATCTAGAGATCTGGCTCATCTCATTGTTGATCCCATCAATACATAAAGATGTACCGACACATCAAGTAGCAAGGATAAGCTCACTTATGAACTGATGTGCCGCAGCCTAAACCGACAGCCTATCTAAGGACTATCTCAGCCGTGATACTATTTATATCTTGCTAGGTCAAATGATTCATATGATCCTCTGTGATCTCCTACACACCATATGATCATCCCTATAGGCGAGATAATAGGATATTATAGTTCGTATTGTATGTTTGTTATATCAGATAGCGATTATGTTGATGTAACACATTTATGAAGACCAGTGTATCAGACAAACGCACTTAATCATAAATTTTTTTAGTATACAATCCCAACAATCTCTCACTTATACTCAAAGCATAATACCATTACTTTATCAGAGTATTAAGTGTGTCTATATCAGACCTAGCTTATTTACACGTTTATCATCTAGTGATCGATTCTTCCTACAGATACAGACTATGAGCATGACCCTCATAAGTCTTCTGAGGTAAACACCGTGTAAATAAATATGCTAGACCTTCATGTCAATCGCTCCCACTTTATACACATTGCCTCTTATCACGATTTCTCGTATGATGTGGTACTACATATTCTATGTGTTTCACCACCTTGTGAGTCTTGGGTTCCCTTGAGTTTGTCATTGCACTAGAATGATCACAGTAACTTGTGATTCTATTAGGCAAACTCGGAACACACACCTCTAGAGGACAACACCGGAGTTATACTGCTTCTTGCGAAGTTAATGGAAGCTGTCACACACTTAGCCTTCATATCGGAATTCACAACACACTTCTGTGTTAGATTCCTATAACTCCTCCTCCAAGGTCAACACATAGTTACAGGTCAGTTTCCTTCCTTATGATCCTCCTGGGTATCCGATGCCAATCAACCCACACGGCACATTTATAAATCAATGTGCCTGTCCAGAGTTG
>JAPKLW010004970.1:0-23378 GCA_026898455.1 Plectranthus barbatus
AATCAATCGGATTAATTTTCGGAGACCCGTGGAAAGAGTTATTAATTTTTGAAGGATTTATCATGAATATTTGGAGATGAAATTGATAGAAAATGTTTAATATTGGAATTTTGGAAATAGTGAGGTGGCAATTGCATGTAGGAATTTTGACACTCAATTTGGATTTTGGAGTATTATGCAAAAAGAGAAAATAATACAAGGAAAAGGGAATTATTCACTCTCTCTCTCTCTCTCAAACCGTCGACCCCAAGCCCCCCGCCGCTCTCGCTGCCACATTCACGGCCCAATTTTGGTTGCCACAGACCTCCGTAGGCGACGCCACCACCACCATTGTGAAGCCTCTTCTCCAAGGTTTCCGAGAAGCTAAGACACGCGTCATGAGGTCGAGTATCGGAGGAGTTATAGAAGAGAGAAGTTAGCCCGCCGGAATTGTGTGAGTTTCGTTTTCAGGTTTTGGATCTTGTTTAATCGCTAATATCTCGAGTTGTGAATCACATATTTGTGTTCCTTACGGTATAGGGAATATTTTGATACCATTAGACTTGTGTTTGGACGCCGAAAATTGCCATCGCCGCCGCCGTGTTTCTCTTTCCGGTGAGCTCGCCCATTTCCATTTTTCCGTCATTTCTCGAGCTCTGATGCATGTTTTCGTATTCCTTGCGAGTCTAGGATCGTTGTAGTGTGTTTCCATATTGTTAAAAGTGGGTAGAACGCATGAAAAATAGAGTTGCAGGTTGTGCCGTCGATGGAGTCGGAGAAGACGACTCACATCGATCGACGCGTGATCCACGTCGATCGACATGGAGTCCACGTCGATCGACATAGCAGTCCAGAGGAGAAATTATGTATTTTCTTGACCCGTTTTGATCCGATTCAAGTCGTATCCATTGCCTAAGTTTAATATATGATTATCCAAGCATGTTATAGCTTGATTGTATGTTGGTTTACGAAATCACATGTCGAGATTTGGTTGAATCGAATGAAGCAAGATTTGAAGTATAATTTGGTGTTAGGGTTGAATTGGAATTTAAAGATTGAACTGAATGAACAGGGGCGGATTTATGTTATAAAATGTTGTACCCCCAAATTTTATTTTATTACTATTAAACATATATATTTACATATATTTTTATTATATGTTTATATATATTTTTATATAATGTACCCCAATTTAATTTTATTTATAAATTGTATCCCCAATTATAAATTTTTGGATCTGCCCCTATGAATGAAGTGTGTGGTTGGAGTTTGTCGAATTAGACGTTTGTCCTAGTTTATCCATCATAATTAATTATGTGGTATTAAATTGTAGGAAATTGATATAAGGAAGGATTAAACTCAACCACATTAACGAAAAGACATCTTGTTGGGAAAGCATACTCCAAGTGGGAACTATTTTCCGTAGAAAACCAAAATACGTTTTGTTTTCTAGAAAGCATGTGTAAAATGTTTTGTTTTAAACGATTGTTATGCATAAAATGTTTGGTTTTGCATATATGTTCATCTGTTGATTCCCATCAACAGAGAGATTGATTAAGAGATAAGAACCAAGGTTTTAATTGTACTTGAGCTAATCTGATAATCTATGAAATGAAAGGTTAGCAAACCTAACATCTAAGGTTAGCAAACCTTATGATGAGATATGTGAAATGAAAGATTAGCAAACCTAACTTCTAGGATTAGCAAACCTTACGATGAATTATGAAACTAAATCGATCGTGTCTCAAAGATGTGTGATACTAAGACCTTGTGCACAAATTTGGTGACAGTGGGTAGAATGGTTCGACCATTCCCAGTTGTTCATCGTAACTTGGAAGTGGGCCAACTTCCAGTTACACAATGTTAAAACAGATATGTTAACATTGTAGTTAGCTCGAGCGAATGAAAATATTTTGGATAACATGGTTGCTTTCAATAAAACCCCATGTTTATCTGTGTGTGTTGCATAGCATTCATAATTATAAACTGTATTTTTCGGGCATATTTCCACGGGGTACGAAAGTACTCAGCCCCTCGTGTTATTTCTAAAACTCGCAGGTTGATAGCAAGGGATATGGGCGGTGCCACTCCAGGGCTGGGGGGCGCCCGACCCACGGAGGTGGAAATATTTATATATATATATATATATATATATATATATATATATATATATATATTATACATATATGCTATAATTTCATTGCCGACCCCCCATATTTTTGGAATTGCAAATAGAATCTCTGAGCCCAATTAAAAAAATTATAAATCCATCATAAAAACATTTTGGCCCACATTAATAAAATAAAAAATAATGATCCAACATAATTGAAATAAAAAATTGGCCCAAACTTGATTTAATAAAGAAAATAGGCCCAAACTTGTTTAAATAAAAGAAAAAGATTGGCACAATAAAAAAGAATACAAAAGATTGAGGCTTTTTGGTCCAAAACCGCATAACTAAAGAAAAAAAACTAATCTCATAACAATTCTTCTCTTCAATTCATAATTTTCAATCTTTCTTCGAAATTAATTGATATCCGTCCGTGATTCACAAATTTGTCATATTGTAGTCTCTATTTTCGTATCTAGCATCACTAATGACAAAGTAATTATTAAGATCTCAAATGTTTATTATTGATTGTAATTATTAATGTGATTTGTTAATTATTGTATATATATTTGTGATCATATAAGAACCCATTAAATTATCAAATCCATTGATGCATATTAATTCAATCTCCCTTTTTCATTTGATCTTTAAATATAGATTAAGCACTTTTACAGAAAATTTAGATACAGTTCTATGATTTGTTGCAATTATTATGGTAATAAATATTTTAAATATACCTTATTTAAATTTTATCTTAATTGATTTTTCAGATTACATGTTATCCTAATTTTATTTATTATTCATCAAAAGACAGATTATATTCTTATGACATTACATCTAATTTTTTCGAGTAAGAGTTGTGATGTTCTACTCTGAAAAAGTTATATTTAAGGTCTTTTTTCTAAACTTTAGTAAACCTAATAGGGGATGTATGAATAGTTATTGTTGTGGTAAAATGATCTTTTACTTGAATTTTAGAGTGAAGTTGACTTTTGCCTACTTGCATAACTCTTCACTATGTTCAAATTTTGATTGGGAGTCAGTATATTGTAATAGTTGTGCCTATCACGTGTTCTCAAAAAATCAGTTTGCTGGGACCATTCATTATTTTCATTTTATCTGAATTGGTGAGTTTGATATTATTAGTATTATGTATCCATACATGATGGTCTTACAATCTATTTTTTCTTCTTGTTTTAGTATTTGGTGTTCGACTCCTATAACGTACAGTCCCGATGACCCACCCTAAGCACTATAGGCTATAGCCCCCACGACGAATAAATCCTGCATTCACCACTGTCAAGGGATGAGGAGATGCAGGGTGTAAAGACTGAGCCATGTGTACAGATTTTGGAAAGGTCCTGTGATATGCATCCTCAAATGCATATCACATCACGCTTAACACACTACGTAGCACTACTCTGAAATGTCATTTTACCTTCCCAGTTGTAAATATTTTTGAAATGTAAACTCTTATTTCTATGGAAGTTTTTTTAAAATTCTAAATTTATTTCTGTTGTTATTAAATGTGATTTGAAAACCGAAAACCCATGATTGTAACACGCCTCTTGTTGGGAAGACTAGAAGTGGGTGTTACACTCGGAGCTGCTATTCAATGGTTCCTAATATTTAAAACTCAACAGTAATCATTAGTTTCAACTAAAAACCATTAAATCAGCAGGCTGGTTCTGATTTAGAATTCGCTTCTGAGTTCTAGTTCTGATTAGGAATTCGCTTCCGGTTTGTTTTGATCATCACTATCTACTTAGCTCAACATGGCTGAATGCTATGTGTTTGATAGATTTAGTTTAAATAGATTCATTGAACTATTATTGTGATTTTTATATTTTGAAGTTCCGATCTAAGTAGGGTAATTAAGGTGTTCCACATTGGTATCAAATACATGTTAAAACTTGTATTTAATTATCACATAGTGTTGATATAACAACAAGTGTGCTAAAGTATTTAATTACCACATAATGTTGATATATAGACAAATATGTTTATGTTGATTCCTCATAATTCGTATAATATTAATTTATCATATGATTATTTATTTTCTATAGTTTTTAGGTTGGAGTCTCTAATCTAATTTACACCTAGGGTATTTGCACGAGTTATCGTGGATATGCCCACCCTTAAATGGGCTTTGAGATTCTTCATAGGCCATGAAGAACCACATACTACTCACCAATTTCTTGAGCAAATTTTATGTTTGGCCCATAATTTACATGAAGGTATTTATAAATTATTTTAAATTTTCAAATATATTATGAATTATATATATTTCTAAATAAATATCCGAACTTTAAATTTTATTTCAAAATTATTATGGGAGCTTAAATCCGACGATGAAAAATTAATGTCTCGATGTAAAATCCAAATGAAATGACGATGTTTCTTGTGCACACACTTAATAGAAAAATGACCTTGTTTCACTTGGGACTTTACTGAAACGTTAAGTTCCGTTTATAATTAAATGGTCAGTCTGACTAAAAGAGAAGATATGATTCTAAAGCATATTTATAATTTTTTTTTTTTTTGTGTTGTTGCAAAAATTGATCTAATGGGTTCCTAGTTGAACCAAAAAATGTATAATCAACACATTTATAATTTTATTTATTTTTTTTGTGTAGTTTGCGTCTAGGTGTATAATTTTAATTTTAATTTTTTCTATTAAGTTAGTAATATTCATAGATTTAAAATTATAAAAAATAAAAACAAAATAATCAACTATATAAGTACTGCCAAATCCGGTCGAGGGGTTAGGACATCTCTGTAATTTCTGAGCTACCAACCCCAAAGGAAGCATTGCAAGAAGAACGTGGACTTTTGGAGAAGTCAACGCCGAATATGGAGAAAATCTCCGCTATATATATATTCAAAAGGAAGTAAAGAGATTCGCCGAATTTCCTCGTCAATTCTCCATACATTATTACATTATTGTATTTGTAGGATAGTTTGAAATTTTAGTACACATCAATTTGTTTTGTTTTCTTTCATGTTTTAAAAAAGACTAGACAATGGAAGGAATCTCAAGTTTAATTGGAGTTTACTTTCACTAGATGCATGAAATTCATCTCTTTTGCCACAGTTGTAAGAGTAGTGGGTGAGAGTTCTTGATCAGTGTTAATTAATCTTTTCCCTTTAATTGCGATCGTCGATCACTTGCAGTTCTGCTATGGGATTGGGTGGACATTCTGGCCTTACACATGTAGGGTTTTTCCGTGAACCGAATCACCAAAACCAAACTGAACCGGATCGATTTATGGATATTGTACATAATTCAAATTCACAAAACCCTAGCATGCTCTTATGAATTTAATAACCAGTACTGTGGATTGAGGGATTACCGTTATTCCGTCGAGTCTATACCGATCTTTTGCGTTTGAATTCCAAACTTCAATTCAACCACGCAATTCGATTTTATATGCGGAAGTAGAAATTAGCAATCTAATTTCTAGATAAATTCGAAAATAAGAAAGAAGAAGAGAAGAAAATATTGTTCTCCAGATCAGATCTTCACGGCTGTGTCCCAATGCTGTTCAGATCTACTACTGGTGAGGACTCCGTAGATCTGTATTCTGAGCAGGACCAGAATCGAAATTTTCCTCCTTTCTTCTCCAAAAATGACGCCTCTCTCTCTCTCTAGGTTTTGTGTGTTTCAACTGTATTTCAACTTATGAGAGAGAGCTGTCTATTTATAGACCTAGGGTTTATAAACCCTAATGGACCTTTTTGGGCTCAATTCAGCATATTTAATTTGGGCCAGTCCTGGGACCTAATGCAAATAATAAAGTGGGCCTATAAATTAATTAATCCACATGTCCACAGCCCAGGACACAATTAATTAATTAATATTAATTCTTTTTCACCACAGAATTAATACTGACCTACCCCTTTATTACCACGTTATGAGAACGAGCTGCATTAATTGAGAATCCCCATATTTAAGGTTACCGGACATTCATTAATTAATCGGAGCCTCTGAAAAGCTCTAACTACAATTAATTAATATCTTATAATTCCTGAGTAGTACCACTCAAACCTTATCACTCGTGCCTGAAATTAATCAGCCTGCAGGACTTTGGTACGATGAATGTTATTGAGCTCCTCAGGGAATGTCCCCATCCTATTACTCGGATATGGTTACCTAAACCCAGTCTCAGGCTGTACTACACGAACTGCTGTTACCCAAGATGCGGATATACGAGCACGTTACTTAGGCTCTTGACCATGGCAAGTCAAAGCAACAGTCAACCCGTGCAAACCCCTGAACCTTCGTTAGGGTTTGGACTCACTCAATATAACAAGATCTTGTATTCGCTGATGTCAGATAGACGAATACATCTCACTGCGGTCCATCAATACGCCACCTCTACGTATCAGCATGTCAAGTAACCAAGACAGACTACTTATCCCGACAATGCCGCAGCCATCCGGACAGACGTATCCTCATACGCTGTCTCGATTGTGATCAGATTTATGTCTCACTAGGTCAAGTGATCATACTGTCTTCTGCGATCTACAAAACGCCGTATGATCGTCCCTATCAGTGAGACAAGAGGATACCATTGTTCATACATGTACGATTGTTAACAGATAGGAGAAATAAACCGTTGTATACTCATTATAATAAATGCTTTCAGTATACAAAACCCATCAATACGACCAAGGTTTGGAAGCTCGGGGGTACAATGAATGGGGACATGTAGAGAGTACAAGCCAGAATGCATGCATCGGCGAAACATGACTTGTTGGGCGGAGCAACTGGATGGAGAGGGAGAGGATTTTGACCACACGTTTGTCGAAATTCTTCGTGCTCAGTGCTAGGACTTCCCTACATAAAGCCGTCGTCAATTCAGTTCGGGATTCCGAACATATGCACTTTGGTTTCCACTCTTCAACAACTTATTGAATCCACACATTCAGGTCTCGATTCTCTCTCTTAATCCCACTTGTTATATCCTAATCGGCATTGTTATAATTACCAATATTATATATTAATATATAATATAAATTATTTTCTATACTATACATCTAATAAAAATAAAACGAAGTATGTCAAACACTTACCCTAAAAAACCGATGTTTGATACACAAAAATATTCAATAAAAAGTGTAAATCTAGTGTTATTTAAAAATTAATAAATATAATATTTAATAGAAAAGGTGACAAATACAATTTTTTTTATTCTTATAATTGTTTATTGTATATTTATATAATATAGATTATGTTATTAAAATAAAATAATAAAAAATATGTTAAAGTGTTGTTTTTGGGAGAAAATGACAAAATTGTAATATGATGGAACTATTTTCATTTAATATATTTATAAATAGATTCTTAAATTATATCTAATCACTTACTTGTAGGCTTGGAACAATAGTACATTTGAAAGATATTAGATAAATAGATGAATCATATAAATTAGATTTTAAAGTTGGGAACGTACTTAAAATAAAATATTTGAATTTATTTAAAGAGAATCCTTTCGCATCCTCTTCCTCCGCATCCAACCTAAATCAGTTAGTCATCTCCTCCTTCATCGAGCCCTAGCCCCAGTCATCTCCTCCTATCCCTCGATATCTCCCAGCTGAACCATCTCCCTCGCTGCCTGCAACTTTGACCACGCCCTACCGTATATGTTCGGACCCTGAACCTCCGCTTCCAATCAAACCGCTTCCAAATCCTACCCCTAATCCTCCTGTAACCCCTACTCAGCCAACACACCAAATGATCACTCGAGCTAAAGTTGGTATCTTTAGACCACGATATATTTCTAATTTTGCTAACATTATTCTTCATGATGCTCTTTTATCTAGTTCGGAACCTCGCGGTTTTAAATCTGCAGCCAAACACGCTCATTGGATGGCAGCAATGGATGAGGAGATGGGCGCTCTTCTCAGCAACAACACCTGGGCCCTTGTTCCTCGTCCAGCAAACATCAACATCATTGGTTCAAAATGAGTTTTCCGGACAAAATTCCTTGCCGATGGCTCCATTAGTCGTCACAAAGCAAGACTAGTGGCTCAAGGATTCACTCAGCTTTCCGGTCTTGTTTTCTCTCACACATTTAGCCTAGTCGTCCAGGCCACTACAATTTGAGTCATCCTCACCCTTGCGATTCATCATTGCTAGCCACTTCATCAACTCGATGTCAAAAATGCCTTCTTAAATGGGCATTTGACATCCCCCGTTTACATGGAGCAATTGCCTGGGTATATTGATAAGCAGTTTCCAAACCATGTTTGCAAATTAACAAAGGCTCTATACGACTTGAAGCTAGCACCTCGTGCTTGGTTTTAATGGCTCAGTGATTACTTGCTTCGCATCGATTTTCTCTGTAGCAAGTTAGACACATATTTATTCGTTCTCTTCAAAGGAGGCGTGGTTCTCTACCTTTTGGTATATGTGGACTATATTATTTTTACTGGGAACGACCCTTCTACCATCTTCAGCTTTATTTGTAATATGAATCACGAGTTTTCAATTAAAGATCTCAAACGGTTGAACTACTTTCTTGGATTAGAAGTCACTTACACCACTAATGGGTTATTTCTTTCACGAGCAAAATATGCGAGAGACATGCTTACTCGCACAGATCTTCTGGATTCGAAACATGTCGCGACTCCTCTTACCGTTGTAACAACACTTCAGTCCGATGGCAAACCATTCCACGATGTCACTCAATATCGCTCCTTAGTTGGCGCATTGCAATACTTGACCATTACTCGCCCGGATCTCTCCTTTGAGGTTAACTTGGCCAGTCAGTTCCTGCATTCGCCAACTGAAGAGCACTATCTGACAGTGAAGCGAATTTTAGGGTATGTTAAAGGCACTATTAACCATAGTCTGATATTTTCTTGCAGCAAAAATTGCGAGCTAGTCGCATACTCAGATATCGACTGGGTGCGATGTCCGGACACTCGTAGCTCAACATATGGTTACGCCATTTTCCTCGCTGGTAATCTGGTTTCTTGGAGTGCCACGAAACAACGTACCGTCTCTCTCATAAGCTACGAATCGGAGTATCGCGCGCTTGCCAATACAGTTGTTGAGGTTATATGGCTCACCAACTTACTACATGAGCTGCGAGTTCCTCTCCTTCGACCGCTGTTGTGGGTGATTTTGTGCAATAAGAGGCCCAAGAACAATTTAAAATAATATGCACTAAAATGACAAAATTGTAAATTAATGTGGGAAATAATTGATACCAAATAATCGAACAAAAGTACAAGAAAGACAAAATGAGGCACTATATTAATGATGTTCCTCGAACTACGTCAAACTGCCTTCAATGTTGAATTCTACTCAGGAGCTTTCGTAATATTGATATGTTCTCTTTTTCTGCAAGACGCGCGATTAGCCCCGAAATTCATCTTTCCCCATATACTTATAGAGCCCCTCATAACGGTTCTACATTTAATGTCGAGATTTCTTCTCGCATTTACTGCCGGTTTTTACTTCGTTTGACGCACCCGAACTTTGGTTTCCAGGAGATCCGCCTTTCCGTAATGACCCTCATTTATTGTAATAATTTGCACGTGAATCACTTTTCTATCGAACTGACTTGTATCGAACTGCCATTTTGTCGAACTATTTCTTGTTCGAACTCCTCATCTGGTCTATCCTCCACTCATTCTCATCGAACTGCTTTTTGTCCCACCAAACTTTTAGGCTTGATTATTGAGCCATATTTCTGGCCTTTTCAGTTGATATCTTTGGGCCGCACTCTCGGACCTCTTAATTTGGGTCATTTATTTATGACCTCAACAACAGCCATCTCTATTTTGTGACAATAATAGTGTCATCTTCCTTACTCAAAATCCGGTGGCGCACAAACGAGCAAAATATATCGACATCGACTATCATTTCGTCTGCGAGCTCGTCCATGCGCAGAAACTTCATACCGAGTTCATCTCCTCTTCACAGCAAATCGCTGACATCTTCACCAAAGGGTTGTCGCGTCCTCTTTTCGAATACTTCCGCGACAAGCTTCAAGTTGTTGGTTTCCACAATCTCGCTTGAGGGGATATTAGAGTAGATATGCATGAAAATATACATGCAAAAGATATATCTATATCTTATTAGGTTTTCCAATATATTTTGTAATTAAAGATTCATTCAAATCTTGTAAACTCTATATATACATGATCAATAATACGATAATTCTTGAGGCAAATATTGTTGATCTATCAACAGTCAAGTATTCAATCTAGATTAATTGTGCTAAAATATTTTTGGGCCAAATTATTTTTTTATCCTAACCCTTCTATTGCCTAGTTCGATAGGACGACATCGTACTTAGGAATATTTCTTATTTTAAATATTTATGAATTATTTTTTATCATTAAAGGTTTTCATCTCTCTTATAACTTTCTAAATGATACAAAATATAAGGAAAATTTATTTTCTCTTATAAGAAATTGAACACATTACGATATTTATATATATTCATCAATTCAAATAATAAAAATATATTATTTTGTTATTTCTTCAATTTCATGATCAAATAACTTTTAAATACTCAATTATCTATTAAAATATTAAAATAGATAGACTTATGTAAGTCAAAACTTAATTAAGAAATATGATTTACATAATTATTAGTTTTTGCAATTGACAATATATATAGTTGCGATAAGTAATTCTACTAGAATTAACTGGATTTATGGGCAATTCTAAATATAGCCACTATTTTATTCAACACAGTCTCGTTCACATTTTAAAATATAAATATTACTATTTTATCCTTTTTTTAAATATATATATATATTTTAACATAACCTCCTCATTATAAAAAACAAAATTAGCATTATTATTTCTTAATAGCCTTATCTCTTTTTAACTCTATTTCTTCGTATCTGGGGATAAGAAATCCTAATTCAGCCTTCACTATACTAAAAAAACTGAAGAAGATTAGTTTTTTGTCTTTCGAATACATTTGTACAAATTCCTGAAAGAAATGAAAAAATATATCGCAATTTGATGAAAAGAACACTGATGAAGGTGAATGAACAAATTGTGATATAATTTACGATCTATCCATAATGTTAAATCTCAAATTGTTAATGTAGTTCGATTCAACATCCAATGGAATGTTTTCGATTCAACATCCAAAATTTGATTTTTTATTTATATATTTTAATTATTGTTGATTGAATGGTAGAATAGGATGTGTTGATTTCTGTTATCTGTTGTGGGAATTGGTGCTCAATTGTTTGTCGTCGATTCTTGGTTTCTTTGAAATTTTTGGAGATTTGATGTTTCTTGCTTCAGCATGTAGTTCTTCAATCATATCTTTTAGGATGGAGGCTACGTTAAATTAGGGGTTATAAAAAAATTAAATGGATTAATGAATTTTATTTGAAGAAAATAAGTGGGGCTATAATGAGAAATTTTGTGGTTATGTTTAAAAAATATAATTATATTTAAAAAAGGTAAAATAGTAATATTAATATTTTAAAATGTGAATGAGGCTGTGTTGAGTAAAATTGTGACTGTATTTAGAATTAACCGGATTTATATGGCAAATTTTGGGCTCAACCCATTGAACGTAAAATTATTTAGACTAAAATATTTTAACTATAACTTCTTTTTAACTCAATTTAATCGGACCGATCCACGAGTTTAGATTAAATTTGCATGTCTAGACAAAGTTTATAAGATTTTTATTCATTAAATGTTTATCTTTCTCATAGTTTTTCGAAAACAATAAAAAAATATATTTTAATAATATAATTATAATAGAAATTAAAATACATAGTACACCCATCGGGCTTAAGATCTAGTCCAATAAAAGCCGCGGGCTATTTAGTTGGGGCTCTTCACATTGAAATATTTTTACATAATTTATTTTATAAAATCGGTGCAATCCTAAGTCAAATATGGAATAAAACATATGTGTATAAACTAAATATCATCATTCATGGAAGACTAATTTATGAAAAATTAGAAAAAATAATTAAAAAAAGAAGAAATTCTTGCCGACTAGTAATCCGTTTTGGCAATGATGATTTAATTTACTTAATTTAATTTGAATATGATGGGTCAACCGGGTCTACCATGACAAAATACAAATGGGTAGGCCCGCATTGACATGGGTAATTTTGTGTTCCAACATCTTATATATAGTGTAATTAATTTAATATCTTTGAACTTATCCCATATAATTTTCATCAACTTTATACTAATTAATTTCAGAACTTTTTGATTTATTAGTTATAAAAGCCAAAAATAAAGTGAAGAGGAAAGCCAAAAAACAATTTGAAATACACAATTATTTTTTAAATATTAGATCACTAGTTTTCATCTTTCACGTAATATTGAATTTTCAAGCAAGAAATTTTATTTCATTAGTATTTATCGGGGCAAGGTCCCTACGCTAGTTAGGGTTTCGTAGTCTGCTTGACTCAGGTGATATCTCTATGATATGGAGATGAAGCTGGCTTGTCCGCTAAATCGATTTTCCTGTTTTGCTTAGTGTTATTGTCTAATTTTCGTTGTTGCACTGTAGTTACCTACTCTCGTGGGTCTCCTTACTGCATTTCTCTGCATGCGACTATTCGTCTTCTAAGGTCTTCACTAGGGTTGTTGTTGAGTCTTTTCGTCTTTCCCCACCCTGCGCCGTTCTCTTCTGCTTTCCTTCGTTTGTTTGTTACCTTTACCCCGAATGTTCGTCTCTCTTTGATATCTCTTAGATCCCTCTGTTGCTCTTTCTGTTTGGCAGGCTTCATTTACTATCTTCGACGGCGTATAGATTTGGTGGGTTCTCTTTCATCTCTTGTCTACTCATTGCTGCGCGGAGTGGCTCTCCTGTTTCCGGAGAGGTTCTCCTTTGGCGAGTACATGGCGCAGGAGGAAGAGGACGTTCTGTGTATAAAAGAAGAGAGCAGACCATATGAACATGATAGGGAGTGGTGTCTCCTGGGTAAACTTTGGTCAAGAAAAGCCTTCAACAGCAAAGCCTTGATAGAGACGATGAAGAAGATTTGGAATCCCAAAAAGGAGCTGGTTTGCGCTGAAATTGGAGAAAACCTGTTCTCCTTTAAATTTCAGAGTAAAAGGGATATGGAGAAAGTTCTTTCAATGACCCCATGGCACTTCAACAAACACATTTTGGTACTTAAAGAAATATCAGAAGATATACAACCTTCAGCAATTACGCTGGACTCAGCACCATGTTGGATGAGGCTCTATGACTTACCAATCAGGGCTCGAGACGAGCATACAGTTAAATCCATAGGTAGCAGATTCGGGGTGGTGGAAGAGGTGGATAAAAACTCAAACCAAGGGTTGTCCAGGAGTATTAGAATAAAAGTGAGACTGGATCTTAACAAGAGCTTAAAGAAGGGCACCAAGATCCGGATCGGAAATGGCGAACCTTTATGGATTCCAGTGACCTATGAAAGACTGCCAATACTGTGTTATTGGTGTGGTAAGATGGGCCATAACTACAAAGATTGTGATGAATTAGACGAAGACCAAATGGTGAAAATTCAGGAAAACGGAAGGATGTTACCTTATGGAGACTGGATTAGATCTTCCCCAGCAAAGCAAATAATCACTTTTGGGAAGGTCGAGGATAGAGATAAAGAGAGTATAAGAAGGAATTTGTTCGATAGGGACGACTCTGCTAAGGGAGACACAGACGACGCGAGGAAAGGGAACGATGTAGATAGGGAGGAAAATGAAAAGAAAATAATGCAGCATATTGAAAGAAGTATGAGTAAGATAGGAGTAGAAGAGAGAAAGGTGAAAGAAGGATCTCAGGAGGAAAAAATGGAGCTTTATCAGAGGAAATCAGAAAATATTGGGGGAGGAAAAATTGAAAAACAGAGTGAGGACATACAGAAAGGTGATAAATTGACGCAGCTACACTCTCGACCAAATGCTTCCCAAATCCATAAAGTTTCAAGCCCTTCACATGCAGCTCCTCTGCCAAGTATTGCTTACACGCCGACTAGTGTTATATTGGAACTTCTTAACCAAAATAACACGAACCAGAACCTTGAAAGCAAAAAGCAAACCAACCTTCAGGGGATCCAGTATGAAGGTAGCCTTAAGACAAAGCCAAAAACATGGAGGAGGATAGGAGATAAGATAGAGAAAAAAAAAGGGAACGTTGGCAGCGCTATAGGCAAAAGGAAGGATGAATATATGGATGTCGACGAAGCCTGGGGAGTGGCTCTGAAAAGGAGTAAAACGGAGGATAACAAAGCAGAAACGGCAGAGGCTGCCCCGCAGCCCTGCCGAGAACAATGAAAATACTCAGCTGGAACTGTCGCGGGCTTGGGAACTCGGAGACAGTTCGAATCATAAAGAAGTTCCTAAATAAGGTTAATCCTGATATCCTTTTTCTTATGGAAACTAAGCTGTGTGAGAGTGAAATGAGAAGGGTTAATGTGACAAAATTGGGTTTCAAGGGTTGTTTGGCGGTCAGTTGTGATAAAGATTGTCCGGGCAGAAGAGGTGGTTTGGCTCTTCTCTGGAAGGATCAGTCAGAAGTTGAGATCACATCATTCTCGAGCCATCATGTTGCTGCTAGGGTATGCGAGGAAAACAAGCAAAAATGGGATTGTATTGCTATATATGGTTGGCCTGACGCCCCAAATAAGAAAAGAACTTGGAGGTTGATGAGGCGAATTCACGAGAATAGCCTGAAAGAGAGTCTTTATTTTGGAGATTTTAACGAAGTAATGTATAGCAAAGAGAAGAAAGGGGGAAAAGATAAATCTGAGACTGATATGAGGGAATTTAGGGAGGTGACCAGAGATTGTGGAATTGACGATATGGGGTTTAAAGGATATGCATACACGTGGACGAATGGGAGGATGGGAAACCAATATGTGGCCTGTCGGCTCGATCGTGCAATGGCCTCTGAATACTGGAAAGGTTTGTTCCCCTTCTCAAAAGTTCAGCACCTTCCGAGAATTAAATCGGATCACAACCCCATCCTCATCACTGCTGATCAAAAAGAGCCTAAACAAGAGCATAGAAAGAAAATTTTCAGATTTGAGAATGCGTGGCTGCAGCACCCGGAGTTCACAAATTTTTGTGAAAATAACTGGAAGAGTCTCAACAACCTGATGGACATGAGGGATAAAATGAAAGAGCATGCTAGAAGACTGATGAATTGGGAAAGAGAGACTTTTGGTAACATCCGCAAGAATAAAGAGACGCTGTATGAGAAGTTGAGTCTACTCGACCAGGAAGAGCAGAATGGCAACAACAAAGAGGAGAGAAATCGATTGGAACAGGAGTTGATGGATATCTTGAAGAGGGAAGAGGTGATGTGGCTGCAAAGAAGTAAAATGCATTGGATAAAGGACGGGGATAGAAATACTGCATTCTTCCACCGGAAAGCTTCCAACAGGAAAAGGAAGAACACCATCCGGGAGGTGATGAATAAAGATGGGAGGAGTGTGACTAAGCATGAGTCGATTAAGGAAGTTTTTAAAGAGCATTTCCAACGGATCTTCAGCAAAGAAGAACATATCGAGGACGGAACCTTATGGGACACTTTCAAGTGTAGAGTGAATGACGAGATGAATAGAGAACTCATTAAAGACTACACCGAAGAAGAGGTTCTTGAAGCTCTCAAACAAATGCACCCAAACAAAGCTCCGGGTCCTGACGGTATGCCTCCTTCCTTCTTTCAAAATTTTTGGAATTGTATTAAAAATGATTTCCTCCATGATGCTCTTGACGTTCTCAATAACGGTAGGGACCTCTCTTACTTGAATCATACATTCATCACTCTTATTCCGAAAACTAAGCAACCCATAACTCCCGCTGATTATAGACCCATTAGTCTGTCAAATGTGATCACAAGAGTCATTTCTAAAGTGATTGCAAATCGGCTTAAGAAGTTCTTACCTGATATTATATCTGAGAACCAAAGTGCTTTTGTCCCTGGAAGGTTGATCACGGATAACGCTACAATTGCCTTTGAAACTTTCCACTCAATGAATAAGATGAAAAAAGGAAAAAGAGGATCCATGGCGATTAAGCTGGACCTAAGCAAAGCATTTGATAGGGTGGATTGGAACTTCCTGGAGAAAATGTTACTTAAACTTGGCTTTCATTCAAAATGGATTTCTCTTATCATGAACTGTGTTTCTACGGTCTCTTACTCAATTCTTATCAACGGTGATATTACTGATAAATTTCAGCCTACTAGAGGTCTGCGGCAGGGCGACCCGTTATCTCCCTTCCTCTTTCTTTTCTGCGCAGAATTTTTTTCGACCCTTTTGAAGCAAGCAGAGCAGCAAAGGAAAATTTGTGGGGTTAAGGTGGCTATAAATGCCCCAGCTATAACTCATCTCTTTTTTGCAGATGACTCAATCCTCTTCGCAAGAGCGACAATTCAAGAAGCCATTGTTTTAAAAGAAGTGATTGAGAGTTTCCAAGCTTATTCCGGCCAAAAGATCAACCTCGAAAAATCAGAAATCCTCCTCTCACCAAATACTGAGGAGAATACTAGGATCGCGATTTTGAACGTGTTGCAAGTGAAGGAGATGTCCAAAAATGGAAAATACTTGGGAATTCCCAGCATCATCACGGCTAAGAAAAAAGAAGCTTTCTCGGGAATCTTGGACAAAATTAAATCGAAGCTTTGTGGTTGGGCAGATAGAACTCTTTCTCAAGCCGGTAAGGAAATTCTTATCAAAGCCGTTATCCAAGCTATTCCCACTTATTTAATGAATTGTTTTCTGATCCCTAAGACTCTTTGTGAAGAAGTGGATAAGCTCACAGCAAACTTTTTCTGGTCATCAACCCACAACGAGCAGAGAATTCATTGGTCATCCTGGGAAAAGCTTACTGCTGCTAAAAAGGTTGGGGGGATGGGTTTCCGAAACTTGCACTGTTTTAACCTTGCTCTTCTAGCCAAACAGGTGTGGAGAATCTTGATCAATCCGGAACGGTTGGCTGCTAAAGTCCTTAAAGGAAAATACTTCCCAAATAAAAATATTATCGACGCTGACCTGGGGCAACAACCGAGTTTCTTATGGAGAAGCTTCAGAGCTGCAGTGCGAATCATAAGTGAGGGGTCTGCGTGGAGAATTGGAAATGGAGAGGAAGCGGTTATTGGCAGTGATAATTGGATTGGAGTTGCCAAGGCTAGAAAACCAGTTATGATGAAGGACCCGACAAGAGCGAGTTCGAAAGTATCCACCCTTATTGATTCCAATAAGAAAGAATGGAGGAGGGAAATCATCAAGGACATCTTTGGTGAAGACGATGAACAAGATATTTTGACAATCCCCCTTGGTACCGGTAATCAGAAAGATAAAAGATATTGGAGGTTTACAAAGCATGGAAACTTCACAGTGAAATCAGCATATTACGTGTCTTACAACTTGGAAACTGAGGTTAAAAACGGCAGGGCTTCATCAAGTATTTGCTCAAAGATGTGGGCGAAAATCTGGGAGGCGGATACTATACCTCGAATTAAACTGTTTGCCTGGAAAGCTTGTAAAGGAGCCCTTCCTGTGAAACAAAAGCTGAAGCAAAGAGGAGTATCCATCGACCCGATCTGTAATCTTTGCGGTGAGGATATCGAAACTATTGATCATCTGCTCCTCTATTGTGAACACACGAAACGGGTGTGGTATTTGTCTGAGCTGCGACTCGATGTTGATAAATTCGAGCGAGCATCCTTTGGGGATGTTCTCTGGAAGGTCATGAATCTTGGAGGTGAGTTTACAGCTTTATTTCTTACAACTGCTTGGGAGATATGAGAAGCAAGAAATAGATGGGAGTTTGATAAAAAGGAAACCGATGCTCATAACATCACTCAAAAAGCTTGGATTCAATGGAGAGACATGGAAGCAGCAAAAAAAGAGGCGCTGAAAAAAGAGACGTCAAGAAATCTGCAGAAATGGGAGAAACCGCCAAAAGGCAAGTTGAAGATGAACGTGGACGTTGCTGTGTTGAATGAGAGGGAGATCGGAATGGCTTGTGTGATTCGAGACGATGAAGGAAGACCTAAGCTAATTTGCCGAGATACGTGCGCTGCGCAAGGAAGTAGCGTACTCCTTGAAGGTATCGCTTTGCGATTCGCCGTGATGAAAGCGAAACAACATGATCTGAATGTGGATTTTGCTGAAAGTGATAGCCTCCAACTCATTCATATTATCAACGGGAAGACACATGGCAATCCGTATGAAGATGTTATCGTCATGGACGTCCAAGAAGTCGCTAAGGAGATTGCCAACCCTGTTTTTCACCACATTTGGAGAGAAGCGAACCAGGTTGCTCACACCGTTGCTAAAGGGCCTAACTGTTGTTTCATCAATTACATACCTAGATATCTTGAACAAGCCATCATGAACGATATGTAATTGTTCTTTGAATGAAAGTTGGTGTGTTTTTCCCTCAAAAAAAAAAGTATTTATCGGGGCAATAAAATGAGGTTAGAATTCTGATGAAACTTCCTACCTCAGCCCACTTGCCAATTTCAGCAGCCTTAATCCGCATCGAAATGAGAGACGTGTCTGATTTCTTGATGAATCCACAATCATCCAATCGTTGATAAACTGAGATTTTAGAGCATCAAATCATGTGTGAAATGAACTACACTTGCAATTTCAGTTCAAGCATTTGCTGCTACAGTCCTACTATTTGTGCTGGGAGTTGACTTTCACTAATAACTACAAAATTAATTATTAAATTCAACCTCTGCCTAAGTTACATTGAACGAGAAAGATGCTTGTATGCATATATATATATATATATAACTAAATCTGTATAATATTCTTGCATAACTAGATTTTCCGAGGTTTCAAATCTTGCACGTGTTCATTTCTTTTTCTCTGTGGAGCTAAGGGAGATCTATATATCAAAGAATGGCTACAGTGGTGAGAGTAGTAGGTGAGTTTAATCAATCAAGAATATTTTTATAAAATATTAAAAACGTGTGTATATATATATTTTTTTTTTGGGTAAATCATCGTGGATTGAAGAATGTAATTAACAACGTATTCATTTGTTGGATCACTTCTGCTATGGGTGGACATACTCGCCGTGTACGCACTGTACCAATGTGTGGAAGATGGGTTTCACACGCGCCGCCGCGATCATCAACGTGTTTTGGGGTGTGGTTGCCATACAGCCACTTCTCCTCAAGTATTTGGCTGACGCCCTCATCGGAAACTACTGGGTGCTCTTGCTCTCCAGCTTTTCTTACAGTGCTGTAAGTAAAATCTCTACTTTATTGTTTTGTTGTTGATTTCGGAAAATGGTTCTCGCTAGCATATGTAATGTTCGAGCATCATTTGAACTCACACACCTAGATAATCCCGGGAATTTTACGAAGCCTCTTATCTGTATTAATTGCAATTAGGATTTATAGTTTTGACTAATGGGAACTGATTTTGATTTGTTTGGATTTTCAGGGATTAGGGTTCCTGGCAATGTCGACCCCGCCGATGCTGGGGCGTACAATGGGGACATGCAGAGAGTACAAGCCGGAATGCATCGGCCAAGGGCAAAAAATACTGTTGTACACGGCGCTGCCTTTGATTGCTTTCGGCATGTCCGGCCACATGGCTTCTTGGAACTCATTCATGGCGGTGCAATTGGTTCCGGCTCTAAATGAGGATGGCTTTGCAGAAGACGACGACGGCTTTGATGATGCCTATAGAACTTTCAGGAAGTATGCTTCTGGCAACGCGGCCACGATCGTCTTCACCTTCGTTGCGGTTTTCGGTCTCCCCTACGTAGAGCCGTGGTCCCTCCGGTTCGGGATTCCGGCCATCTGCACTCTGGTTTCCACCCTTCTTTTCTTGTGGCGGCCGTTTTCAAGGCTTTTCGTCGGATTCCTAGAGATCCCAAGGAACTCTTTGAGCTTCACCATCCTCAAATTTATGTTACTCCGCATACAAACAGTCTCAGGTTCTCTCCTCTTCCTAATCTTCTAAAAACTGTAAAAATTTCTAGGCATTAATAGGGCATTAACATTATACAACATTTACATTCTTGATTTGATTTGCAGGTGTTTGGACAAGGCTGCAATTGTTTTACCTAATGAGCCTCTAGCGGAACAAGCCAAATATCTATGGAAGCTTTGCACTGTAACAGAAGTGGAGGAGACGAAGGCAATCATACGCATGATTCCTGTCTGGGCAACAGTCATCCTATGCGGCGTCGTTTCAGCCATCGGATTCACCTACTTCATCGAGCAACTCGACCATCTAGACCACAAAGTCGGGAGCCTGAAGCTCCCCTCCGTGGCTCTCTTATTATTCTACAATCAAGCCCAAACCCAATCCACAAAACTCTACGCAATGCTCGCCAATCGCTTAGCCCAATCGGGCCAAAGAAAGCTCGCTCCTCCACTCGGGATCGCGGTATCAATGATACTCGCGATCCTCTGCTGCATCACTGTGGCCAGAGTGGAGAACAGAAGGCTTGTCGTGGTCCAGAAGCACGGACTGGTCGACAAGCCCGATGAGACAGTGCCGATGACCATGTTTTGGCTGCTGCAGCAGTTTGCACTGCTCGGAGCTTTCGATGGAGTGTTTAATTACAGCGCCATTTGCTTCTTCGCCGACCAGTCCCCTCCCACGACATTGCAGTACTTCACGTTTATCATTAATGCAGTGTCTGGTGTGGGGATTCTGGGGAGTGTGCTGTCGGTTTTCGTGGTGGGGAAAGTGAGCGAGAGAGGGGGGGAGGAAGAACTGGTTTCAGCATGATTTGAATGGGAGCAGATTGGATAAGTATTACTGGACTTTGTCAATCTTGTGGTTTTCATCGTCGTCGCGTTGCTGTATCGTTACAAGGAATTGCAGCTGCGAGAACCAGAAGGTGCGGATTTTGGTGGGATTGAGTCGGGATTTGATGATAACTCCAAATGCTTCTGCTGCTTGTGTTAGATATTCAGATACATTTAAGCTGTGAAAATAGATGTTGTCGTTATGTATCCCACAGAGACAATTGGAAATGTCAGACTATACTACTATTCCCTTCGTCCCGAAACAATTGTCTTGTTTTTTTTTTTTCGTCTGTCCCAAACAATTGTCCTTTTACCTAAAATGAAAAGTTAATACACACTCACTAATAAAATAATAATTTTCTCTATCTCTACTCGCATTGGTATCTGTATCATTTTCAAACAAGACAATTGTTTCGGGACGGAAGGAGTATATAATTGTAAAAATTCTCTCTCCTTAAGCCTATTTTTAAGGAGAGAAATTGGAATTTTACAATTGTTGAACAATTCCATATTCTTTGTTTTATTTATTAAATTTGAGTCTTAAATTTTTTTAATGTCTCTTGATTTAAAGTCGTGAGATGTCTTGTTTTGGCCATTGTTTAATAGCTGATCTGTAAGAAATGTGATCAATTAGAAAATTGTTTTTTTTTTTTAAAAAAAAAATTCTCAATAAAAAATTGAATAAAATGGAAAATGTGTCTCACATGGTTTTTTATTTCCGATCCTTTACCAAAACACGCCTAAAATTGCAAAATAACTTTATTCCTTGCTTTTGTTTGAATGTATCATCACATGATATCACCATATGATCATACAGTGAATGGTTCCCCATATCACTAATTCATATAATTCTGCAGTTGAATTTCTCTGCTGTCTCCTATTGAACCATGCATGCATACCAAGTTAAGATTTTTAACCTTAACTAGAAGATTTAGAGGTAATAAAAGCAAGAAAATGGAAGTATTTAGTGGCGTCAGTATTTCACATATGTATAGATTTTTTTTAGAAGTATTATCAATTTCGGACCCGAAAATAGTTTAATTATCGAATTAAGATTCGAAAATTCCTGAATTGAAAATTGTATGATCTTTCAGGTCCTAAATAATTAAACTTTCTTTTTGGTCCTCAATCGATAATTGTCCATTTTTAAATTAGAATATAAGACCACAAATATCAGCGACCATTGTGTCATATGTTTTCTGCCACATAAGCATTTGTAAAAAGCAAATAAAAAATCCCTTAATTTTGAAAAAATTTCGTGGACCACAACTAATGTGTGTGTCCCACATACATTTCTTTTTATTTTTTAATCATGAACCAATTAAATAATGATATTTGTTCACTAAATTTTGTTTAAATATATTACTAAAATTGTTATATCTTTTAAAAAATAAAATAAAAATGTACCAAAATTTATAATTTTTTTTTCTACATGCTAAATAGGAATGAATCTCAGCCATTGGATTAATAGCATCAATGGTTGAGATTAAAGCATCAAAGATTAAAAAATCAAGCATAATTTTCGTTCGTGCTTAATTGCTTTATAAATCATGCTTAATTCGATTAAGCATTATTTATAAAGCAAAAAAGTATGAAATCTGAAGAAAAAAAAATAATCTCAACCATTGATTTTTTTAGATGAGTGGTGTAGATTCATTCCTATTTAGTACAAACTAATTTTTAGTATGTGATCCACTCCCTATATATATATATATATACTATTCTCTACCAAGAATATGATATTTATAGATGACATCTTTAAGAAAATATATATAGGAAATATATTATTCTCTAATTATATTATTTTGTAGTAGTAGACATCTACTACGATTATTATTATTCTCTTCAAGGAAATATCTTATTCTCTAAAATATATACTATTCTCTACCAAAATTGAACGTGTATATATTTTTGTGTGTATTACTATTAATTTTCATATCTTCTCATATCTAAAATGCAATTTTTGTAGTAATAAAATATTTATTAAAGTTTTATAAGATATTTAACTTTTATATATATAGAGAGAGAGAGTAGTGATCATATGTTAAAGACTTCTCCCATATTAAATAGGAAAGAATCTGAATCCTTTATTTTGGTGGGATTGAGTCGGGATTCGATGATAACTCCAAATGCTTATGCTGATTGTGTTAGATATTCAGATACATTTAAGCCGTGAAAATCAATATTATTAATATTAAAATATCACACATATATAGTTGGAGGCCTGAGAATATTATAGTACTTCTATACAATGGTAAAAGTCTCATCTCCTTACAGGTCCGTTTTATAGAGAGAGAGAAATGGAAACTTTACAATTGTTGAACAACTCCATATTCTTTGTTTTTCTTTTTCTTTTTTTATTATATTTGAGACTTATAAATTTGTTTAATGTCTATTGATTTAATGTCGTGAGATGTCTTGTCTTGGGCAATTGTTTAATAGCTGATCTGTGAGTTGTTTTTATTTTTTAAATTTTCAATAAACCATTGAATATAAAATGGAAAATGTGTTGCACATGGTTTTTATTCCTTACCAAAACACGCCTAAAATTGCAAAATAACTTC
>JAPKLW010004971.1:0-23377 GCA_026898455.1 Plectranthus barbatus
GAGCTCGGATTGATTTTTATTACTTGTATGCACTTGAGTTTAGTTAACTAAGTTGATTGAATTTTGTGTGCATCAAATCTTCAACCAGAAACCATCTCATCTTAGAATGATATGGCAAAGAAGTTTATGCTAAAGTATTTTCCTCCTATCGGAAACACCAGGTGGAGAAATGATATCATGGCATTCAAACTGGATAAGGAATCAGTCAGTGAAGACTAGGAAAGTTAAAAAGAATTGCCAAAGAAGTGTTCACACCATGGCATACCTCGTTGCATTCCATCGGAAACATTTTAAAATAGACTGGATTTTAATTCAAGGATGGTGTTGGATGCCTATGCAAATTGAGCCATATTGTCTTAAACATACAATGAAGCTTTTGAGATTTTAGAAAGGATTTCTAACAACAATTTCCAGTGGTCCAATGCTAGAGAACAAACTACTAAAAAGGTAACAAAGATTTTTGAATTAAGTGCCGTGACTGTTATGCAAGCTCAAATGGAAGCAATGGGGACTACAATGAAGAATATGGAGATGACTATGGCAGCAAACTTTTCTCTACAACCTCAATAGCAGACAGTGCATCAAGTGATGGTAGATACCTCTTGAATCTACTGTGGGGTAGGACATGTGTTTGATGAGTGCCCATTTAATCCTGTTGTTGTGTGCTACATGGGTAACAACAAGAATAACCCATATTCAACTACTTCCAATACAGGGTGGAGAAATCATCCAAACTTTTCGTGTTCAAATAAAAAAAATGCTTGAGGCACACAACCACAAATGAAGCAACAACAAGGGCAACAGCAGCAGATGCATCTACAACAAGTGAAACAAAATGCTCCTGCTAGATTCTAACACCAGCAGCAAATGAAGCAGGAATAGATGCAATTGCCAGCTGAAGGTTCTCTGTCCTTGGAAAACTCGATGAAGGATTTCATGGTGAAAAGTGAAGCAAGAAGCTAGAGTCAAGAAGCAACAATTCAAAATTTGGAAGTTCAGATTGGTCAATTGGCTACTCAAATGAAGAATAGCCACAAGGTACTTTGCCTAGTGATACGATCAGTCCTAGATAAGGGAAGGAGCATTTGAAAGTTGTAACTCTATGAAGTTGTACTAAATTGGCTGAGATATCTCTAGAGCTGCAAGATATTGGAAATACATCTGTACCTCAAAAGGAAGCTGAAAGGGAAAGTCATGAGGAAATTCAAAACACTCAGGGTGTTGCTCACACCGATGCTGCAGCAAGTCGACTGCATGAGGAAACTGAGGAGAATTCAAAGAAGAAAGAACCAGTTAGGTATACCCCTCCACAACCACCTTATCCACAAAGATTTAAAAAGAAGATTGATGAAGTTCAGTTCAGCAAGTTCTTTGACATGCCCAAACAATTGCACATCAATATTCCATTTGAGGAGGCTTTGGAACAGATGTCAAGCTATGCTAAGTTTCTTAAGGATGTGTTGAGAAAAAAAAAGACATTTGGGGGAATTTCAGACTTTAGCTAAGATTGAAGAGACCAGTGCCTTGTGTAATAAGAAGTTTCTAGCTAAACTCAAGGATCCAAGGAGTTTAACAATTCTTTGTTCCATAAGAAGACAAGATGTGGGAGAGCTCTATGTGTTCTTGGAGCTAGGATTAACTTAATGCCCATGTCAATCTTCAAGAAGTTGAGGATAGGCGGTGCTCGATCTAGCACAGTTACTCTACAATTAGCTGACAGGTCTACAGTTTATCCTGAAGGAAACATTGAGGATGTCCTTGTTAAAGTGGAATAACTGATATTTCCAGATGATTTTGTTATCTTGGAATTTAAAGCAGATGGAGAAATTCCTATTATATTAGGGAGGCCCTTTGTGAAAACTGGAGAAACTCTAATTGATATGAAAAATGATGAAATTACAATACAGGTTCATGATCAGCAAGTTACCTTCAACATGTCCATAATAATGAAGCACATAAGAGATGATGTTGAGGACTGTTCAGCAATTGACATGGTTAAATGTCTGGTGTATGAAAAGCTAGATGAGATTTATGAAAAGACTCGAAAATTCTTGATAAGTTGGAAACTATCGAAGAGCTGAACGGGGTAATACACACAGAGTTTTGAGAGAAAGATTTGAATTGCTAGAAATGCCTTCAGCAGGAGTTCAAGCTCAGAAACCATCTGTTGAGGATTGATCACTAATATTTCTACCAGATTAATTGCAAATATATTGGTCAAATCAATTTATACTCGAATGTTGAACCCACAGAGAAAAGATATGTGAAATAGTCCTATGTACTAAAACAGTTTCAGATTAATTGTTTGAACAATTTAGAAATCAGATTTGACTATTAAACTAGGCAGATAAAATAAAAGAGGAAATTAAATCAAATAAGCAAAGCACGAATTCTAGGGCAGAATACTTATTCTGGATGACATGCAAGAACTAATTAATATAATAAGTGGAATACTGCAATTATGATATATTTCCTTGGTGTGGCAAATATAGTATTGATTACTAATTAGTGACTATCAAGAACACCAAATTAGTCAATCTCAAAAGCAAATTGGTTCAATTCCTACAGTCTAATACATCTCAGCTGGACAGAATAGAGTATATATAATGCACTCATAATCCCACTATCGATATTCACCTATCGGTCCTTCTATAAATAGCTAGTCATCTAAATTAATCATCACCTCTCGGTTCTTAAATTAATCTAGAATTATAAAATAAATGCAGGAATCATGAACCTAATAAATTAATCCTAAATATGCATCCAAATTAATAATCCAAACCCTAGAACCTGCTAGGAATTTAGCTAGAAATAAATAAAATAAAAGACATAATTAGACTAAAATAAAATTGCATTCAAATAAAAACATAAATTCAAAAGTGAATAAAGTAAACTAAAACTCTAACTACAGAAATTGAGGTGGAGAAGGATATATGAACTAAGGTCCATATAGGGATTGAGGTCCACTGAATAAACTAGTCTAGAGGGGTATTTATAGGGTTTGTATGGGCTTTAAATGGTTGAATTATCATTGGAATAAGATTAGATTTGATGCATATCTACTATATATACATATCCTATATTAAATATATCTTCATTTTTGAGTCTTCAAGACTTCCAATTTGATATGTCTCTTCAATCTTGACCAAATCTCGCCCAATATTTGTGCAAATCTTCCCAAAAATTGCCAAAATCATCTGCGTTGGTTGACGTGGCTCTGCATCGGTCGACGCAAATTCCATGTCGATCGGATTCAGCTGCGTCGATTGATTTTGCGCCTTCTCACGGGTTTGGTCATAACTTTTTCTCCCAAACTCCGATTGATCCAATTCCAATTGCATTGGAAAGCTAATTAAAAGTGATTTCTATTTACATGATACATAAGCTCAAATTTCAAGTGTGGCAGAAATCGTGATTGTTTCTTTGAATATCTACTGCTTTCGGTATGGATTTCCGGTGAATTCAACCTCTAACCTACATAAATCGACCACTACAAGCGCAATACCACTCTAACTAGACTCATGCAACAAAAATAAAGAAAATAAACTAAAATGCAATGAAAACAAAGACTAATCAAATCAATAATGAGTGAAAATATGAAATCATCAATCCCCCAAACTTGAATATTTGAATTTCCTCAATCAAAAGAAAAGAATAAATCTTAAGTTCAAGTAATCGAAGTGTCTAATGCCTCACAAGATTCATCACAATCCAAGTATGAAATATCCACAAGCACAAACAATCCAAATCAAGTTAGAAAATCTGTAAACTTTGGAAGAACCTCACAAGGAAACAGTTTCACTCATTACTCAAGTGTTTAAGTTTTAGATGAAGCACTTAACATGTATGAAGAAATTTCTACCATAGGCTTGCAAATTTTCTAACATCTCACACTGCTAAAATGTGCACACAAGTCTAGAATAAAAAAGGACTTTCAATAGGTTGTATTATAGGCTTTTTCTGATAAGGTAGGGAAATATGGTTTAGTGACTAAAGTCCATCAAGTCGGCCGACTCAATCAAACTATAACCACTCTATATCGTCATCCACCTCATCTCCTCATATAAATCAACAAACTCATCATCACTTTTTTTTCTTTTCTAGCTCATTTGAATCTTTTATGCTCTTTTTGATAATTTTTTATTATTTTATTTTCAAGGAGCTTATGAGAATTCTAATTATTTCTTTGAGCTTTTCTTACAATCATCTTTCACCAACCACTAACTTGTCATATTTTATCTCCAATTCACCAATCTAACCCACACATACCACAACTCAAAACACGAATGAGAATACTTTTGTTAATCTCATAGACAAGGAAAGGAAAATTGTAAAGACTCAAAGTGGCTAACTAGGTAAAATTTTATTGTGAAGGGAAAATGTTTAGGATATAGGGTTAACAAAGATGGCCTAATATCATCTCCTAAACTTGTTCACATTATGCAGTCTCAACATAGAAAATAGGCAAGTTCTAGAGAAATCAAAACATACATGCGAATCTCACATCGAACGAAATAAAAGCTCAAAATCCTCACATAGGTGCAATTTTGTTCTTCCATTGTAAACATCAAATCAAAACCCAATTCATCATGTAAGTGCAAGTTTTAAAATCAAACCATTCACGTGGTATTCTACATTCATAGGCTACTTCAATCACAATCACAATCAATTCAAACTATCTAAAGATCAATCATTAATCGCGAATCGCGTTCAGAAGAGACAATGTTAGAAAATTCAGCTCAAATAGTTTGAATTTTTTTTGTCTAAGCAGAAATTTAAATGCATAAAGCAGAATAAATAAAAGATAGAGTATTCCATCTCTTGTGCACATCCCCCCAAATATATTTCCAACTCAAGGAGTGGAATAAGTTTGAAAATCAGACAAGAGAGGGAACAATACCTGGTAGTTGATCTCAGACATCAACTTTTTATCCCCCAGAGCTATCGAACTCGCACAGCATGAAATTGTGGCTGCTGGCACTCCGCATCGATTGACACAGGTTTGCGTTGGTTGACGTGAAGCCTTCTTGTCGACCCCTCCTTGGGTCGAAGTGCATCACATCGGCCCCTTGGTGTCGATCGACGCCAGGCTGCGTCTGTTAATACTGAGGCTTCACTCATTTTTTTTTTGCTGCAAAACAAAAATAGAAGAAAATATCAAAAATAAAATATATAATATAACTCAATCCAAAAATCCTCAACAGAATTAGTAACAGGCGGTAAATTTATCTATTCCCCGGCAACGGCGCCAATTTAATCACTGATATTTCTACCAGATTAATTGCAAATATATTAGTCAAATAAATTTATACTCGAATGTCGAACCCACAGAGAAAAGATAAGCAAAATAGTCATATGTACTAAAACAGAGTTTCAGATTAATTGTTTGAGCAATTAAGAAATCAGATTTGACTATTAAACTAGGCAGATAAAATAAAAGAGGAAATTAAATCAATTAAGCAAAGCACAGATTCTAGGGCAGAAAACTTATTCTGGATGACATGCAATAACCAATTAAATTAACAGGTGGAATAGTGCATTATGATATATTTCCTTGGTCGGGCAAATATAACCTAGATTATTAATTAGTGGCTATTAAGAACACCAAATTAGTAAATCTCTTAAGCAAATCAGTTCAATTCCTACGGTCTAATACATCTCAGCTGGACAATATAGAGTATATCATGCACTCCTAATCCCACTATCAATATTCACCTCTCGGTCCTTCTATCAATAGCTAGACATGTCAATTAATCATCACCTCTCGGTCCTTAAATTAATCTAGAATTATAAAATAAACGCATGAATCATGAACCTAATTAATTAATCATAAACATGCATTCAAATTAATAATTTTAACCCTAGAACATGCTAGGAATTTAACTAGAAATAAATAAAATAAAATACATAATTAAACTGAAATAAACTTGCATTCAAATAAAAACAGAAATTCAAAAGTGCATAAAGTAAACTAAAATGAAGAAGGAGATTATCTAATGGTTGGATGCTGGAATAATCTTCCAAATTTCTAATAGCTCTTAGGTGAGTGCAATCCAATGTGTCCCCAATAAAGGAGGTATCACAGTGGTGGAGAACCATAATAATGAGCTTATTCCTACAACGACAATAAAAGGCTTGAGAATCTGCATAGACTACAGGAAGCTTAACAGTTCTACAAGAAATTACCATTTTCTATTGCATTTCTTGGATCAAATTATAGACAGGTTAACTGGCAAGGAGTACTACTGTTTTTTAGATGGGTATACAAGATACCACCAAATCACCATAAAGCTAGAGCATCAACAAAGAAAAACCTTCACCTGTCCTTTTGGCACTTATGCTTTCAGGAGAATGTCATTCGGTTTGTGCAATGCACCGACAACATTCCAAAGGTGCATGACTGCCATATTTTCATAAATGGTGGAGGATTATCTTGAAATCTTGATGGATGACTTCTCAATCTTCGGGGTTGATTTCAATGCTTGTTTGGATAATTTGGAGAAGGTGCTTGCTAGATGTGTGAAATGCAACAAGGTTTTAAATTGGGAAAAATGTCATTTTATGGTGAAAGAGGGCATTGTGTTAGACCACAAGATTTCCAAGAAGGGAATTGAAGTGGACAAAGCTAAAATATCTGTTATAGAAACACTACCTCCCCGTACATCAGTTAAGGGAGTTAGAAGCTTCTTGGGGCATGTTGGATTTTATAGGAGGTTCATAAAAGACTTTTCAAAAATTTGAAAGCCACTATGCTCCTTGCTGGTGTAGGAACCAAATCTACAATAGACAACGTGAATTGTCTTTTATTATTTCAGCCATTTGGATCGTTCTTAATGTATAAAAATTAGTCAGATTAAATAAACCTGGCAAACCCTATGCATTGTCCTAATATTTAATTGCAGAGGATGGATTTATGGAATACTTGAGCTCCAGCTCCTGAATTGTAGATTTGGATCGACGATAGAGGATTCCGGATGTAGGGATCTTGATTAATGATTGTGCTCTAAAAGATTTGACCTTCTGATATGTTCCCTTGCTAATCGGAAACATGGTGAGGATACGCTACCCATTTCCACCAAACCTCAAACAAGTCGATCAATCTTCTTTGAAATGGTGTAGCCGCTGATCTCTCTCTCTCTCTTGTGTTGTGTAATATTGTATCTGATCTATAGAGAGAAAGGCTTATATAGTGTTAGAGTTTGCAAACTCTAAACCTAATGGGCTTAAGCAGTTGTGGGCCAGACCAGGGATCAAATTCAAATAATAAAGTGGGCCCTCCTTATTAATTGATTCCATGTCCAACACAGAGCATAATTAATTAATAAAACATTATTTTACCTTCACCACGGAAACAATGTTGACTCATCCTTTTATTACCATGTTATTTGAAATGGGTTGCATTAAACTTGAATGATCCACATATTTAAGGTTTCGGATATTCATTAATTAATTTGGCTAATGACAATCAACCACAATTAATTAATCTCTTATTTCATGAGTAGTATCACTCACTCCTATTTACTTATGTTTGAATTAAATAATTCAACCTACAGGGTTTAGAATAATGAACCTTGTGAGCTCCTTAGGAAATGTCCCCATCCTAAAACGGATATGATTACCTACATGTCCAGCCTAAGTAGGGCACACACAAACTGCCACACCCGAGATGCAGGTATAAGATTTCATGTAAGACTCGCCACCATAGCAAGTCAAACTATGATCAACTTGTGCATGCCCCTTAGCCCTTCCATTACGTTTAAGATAATAACAAGTACTAGAGATCTGGCTCATTCATATGTCAATTAGAATGGCACATATCACTGTTGATCCCATCAATACATAAGGATGTACCGACACATTAAGTAACTAGAATAAACTCACTTATAAACTGATGTTCGTTGCCTAAACCAATAGCCTATCCTGGGACTGTCTCAACCATGATACTATTTATATCTTGCTAGGTCAAATGATTCATATGATCCTCTGTGATCTCCTACAAACCATATGATCATCCTTATAGTTGAGATAATAGGATATTACAATTCTTGCCGTATGTTTGTTATATTAGATATCGACTATGTTGGTGTAACACATTTATGAATACCAGTGTATCAAACAAACAAACTTAATCATAAATGCTTTTAGTATACAATCCCAACAGGTGGAGCATTACTCAGCATTCGAGTTCAATGTAAAATGCCTGGTAGCCTTCAATACTTTAAAAGAGGCTTAGGTTATAGCCCCTAGCATGCATGTTCTTGATTGGTCCCTCCTATTTGAAATCATGTATGAAGCCAACAATTTTGCCATTGGAGTTGTGCTTGGGCAAAGGAAGGGAAAGTTATTTCATCCTATTTATTATGCCAGCATGACATTGATTGATGCTCAATAGAATTACACTACCACTAAATAGGAACTTTTAGCTGTGGTATTTGCTTTTGAGAAGTTCAAAGCTTATTTGTTGGGAGAAAAAATAGTGGTTCATACTGATCATGCAGCTATAAAGTACCTTTTGTCAAAGAAAGATGCAAATCCAAAACTTATCAGATAGGTGCTTTTATTACAAGATTATGATCTGGAAATTCAGAATAGAAAGGGTACTGAGAATCAAGTTGTTGATCACTTGTCCAGATTGGAAAGAATCTCTAAGGAGGAGCAGGATATCCAAGCGCAAGAATGGTTTCCTGATGAGCAATTACTAACTGTCACATTTAACACTCCTCCTTGGTTTGCAAACTTTGCAAATTTTAGAGCAAGTGGACTTCTTCCTCCAAATGTGAAAGGGCAGAAATTAAAGAAGTTCTATCATGATGTGAAGAATTATTTCTGGGATGAACCTTACCAGTATAAGCTTTCCTCTAACGAGGTTCTTAGGAGATGTGTACCACAAGTGGAAAGAACAGATATTCTGCAGAAATGCCACACAACACAATACTGAGGCCATTTTGGAGGGCAAAGAACAACAATAGAGGTTTTCCAATCCGATTTTTATTGGCTTATAATTTTCATAGATGCATATGAAGTGCTGAAAAAATGTGACAATTGCTAAAGAGTGGGGAGTCTACCAGCCTCAAATGCAATGCCAATGACATACATTTTGGAGCTTGAATTGTTTGATGTTTAGGGGCTGGATTTCATGGGCCCATTCTCACCTTCTTTTAGGAATACATAGATTGTGGTTGTTTTGGACTAGGTGTCCAAATGTGTGGAAGCTGCAGCATGTAGGGAAAGAGTCTACAATAGGCAATGTGAATCGTTATTTATTTCTTAACCCCAGATTTGATTTATGGAATATCAAAATAAATACTATGACAAATAGTAAATGCCCTATGCATGATCTTATTTAATTTAATGCGTAGATTCAAGGAATACCTCAACTCCTGCGGAATGAACAACGGCGGTAGATGGTTGATGGTGTTCCTACATATCTGATCTTCTGATCTGTTCCCTTGCTCGATCAGGAAATCTGGTGAGGATCCGCTATCAGATTGAAACTGCACAGGAGGAATTCGATTTCTCATTTCCTTCTCTATTACAATCAGCTACCCACTCTCTCTACCTCTCTAGGGTTTCAATTTTGTGAGACTGTAAACTTATGTGGAAATAGAGAACTGATATATTTATATAGATCTAGAAAATGGGCTATTAGGGTTGAATAAACCCTAATGGGCTCATAACATTATTAGGCCAAACCACGGATCAAATGCAAATAATAAAGTGGGTCTCCTATCAATTAATTCCATGTTTAAGCCAGAACATAATTAATTAATAAGGATTAATTTATGCCACCAAAGAATTAATGCTGACTTACCCCTTTATTATCACATTATTAGGAACGGGTTGCATTAAATTGGTTAATCTCCATTTTTAAGGTTTCAGACATTCATTAATTAATTCAACATATGATAATTAGTTGCAATTAATTAGTCTCTTATTATTCTCTAGTAGTACCACTCAACCTTTATCACTTATGCTTGAATCAATAATTCAGCCTGCAGAACTTAGCATAATGAACCTCATGAGCTTTCCAGGAAATGTCACCATCCTGAAACAGATATGGTTATCTAAATCCAGCATGAGGAAACCCCACACAAACTGCCATCACCCCAGATGCAGATATATGAGTTCATGTAAGACTCTCCACCATAGCAAGTCAAAGTTACAGTCAACCCATGTGTGCCCCTCAATCTTCAATAAACTTTAGATCTGACCAAGTTACCGAGATCTTTACTCATTCATATGTCAAGTAGAATTGTTCATCTCACTGTTGATCCTATCAATATATTGAGATGTACCGATACTTAAAGCAGTCAAGTTAAACCACTTATGAACTTGTGTGTTGCAGCCTAAACTGACAGCTAAACCAGAAACTATCTCAGTTGTGATAACTGCTTAAATCTCGATAGGTTGAACGATCTATACGATCTTCTGTGATCTCTTACCCACCGTATGATCACTCTAATGACGAGATAACTTGATGTATTTGTTCACATCATATGATTGTTAATTCAGACAAGAGTTGTTTATTGCAAGTCATTGATGATTATCAATATATCAGACACAATGTTTCATAATATGCCAATCATAATGCTTTTATGTATACAATTCCAATAAACTCCCACTTATACTCAAAGTATTATACCATTACTTTAAAAAGTATAACATGTGTCTATTCTAATCTAACAATTACAATTGGTCACAAGGTAGCCGACTTCATCCTCAGTCTTAGGCTACGAATATGACCCTCGTATGCCTTCTGTGGTAAGCTGTTTGTAAATAGATCTGCTAGATTATCGATTGTGTCAATCTTCTCTAATAGCACCTCACCCGTCACTACAAATTCTCGTATAATGTGGTACTTTCCCTCTTTGTGCTTTTACGCCTTGTGAGTTCTTGGTTCCTTAGAGTTTGCTACTGCACTAGAATTATCAAAATATATTGTGATAGTCTTGGGCAAACTCAGAATAATATCTAACTCTTGGAGGTATTTCCAGAGCCAAATTGCTTCCTTAGAAGCTTCTGAAGCTGCCACATACTCAGTTTCCATGCTGGAGTCCGCGATACATTTATGTTTCACACTCCTCCATGATACAACTCCACCTTTCAAGTTGTACACATCGCCTAAGGTCGATCTCTTCTCATATTGATCTGCCTGGAAATCCAAATCTGTATAACCCACATGGCACAAATTCTCACACTGGTAAATGAGATAATAGTCTCGAGTTATTTTCAGATACTTGATAATGTGTTTGACAGCAGTCTAGTGCGTCTGTCCAGGGTTAGAGTGATATCTGGCCACCATGCCCACGACATAACAAATATCTGGCCTCGTACAAAGCATAGCATACATGAGACTTCCAACTACCAAAGCATATGATTCTTTAGCCATCTCATCATTCTCCTCTTCTGTGGCAGGGCATTGTGCCTTAGACAGAGGAACACCATGTTTGTAAGGTAGCAACCCTTTCTTGGCATTTTGCATGCTAAAAGGAGCAATCACAGTATAAATATAAACAGCCTGAGACAAGCTTAACATCCTCTTCTTGCGATCAGGCAAGAATTTAATCCCAAGGATGTATCCAACCTCTCCTAGGTCCTTCATTTGAAATTGTTAGGATAACCATCTAATTATGTCTGACAACACCTTCACATTATTACAGAATAGAAGAATGTCATCTACATAAAGTGCTAGGCATACCACGCTTCCACAGATGCATAATGGGTACACACAACTTTTGATTTTGCAATATGAAAATCCATAGGATTTAATTACATCATAAAAATGTTTGTTCCATGATCGTGATGCTTGTTTAAGTCCATACAATGACTTCTTTAGCTTCTAGAAAAGATGCTCTTCACCATCCTTCACATAACCCTCTGGTTGCTGCATATAGACATCTCGAACTTTCTCAGGGTACCCGTTTAAAATATGGTTTTAACATCCATCTATTAGATCTCTAGGTCCATATGTGCTACTATGGATAGTAGAATTTGAATGGACTTGAGCATGGCTACCGGTGAGAAGGTTTTGTCATAGTCAATGCCCTCCTTTTGACTATAACCCTTTGCCACCAACCTGGCTTTAAAAGCTATTATTTCTCCTTTCGAACCTTTCTTTCGTTTGTATACCTATTTACAACCTTTGGCTCAAAAGTTATTTGGTAGCGCAGACATCTAGCATACATCTATAGCGGTAATTGATTCAATTTCTGAATCCATGGATTTGCGCCATTTTTCCGTATCTTTTTCATTTACTGTATCGTTGTATGTACATGGGTCTGTATCATCGAGTCCATCTTCTGGGATCAAGTCTGAAGACTCTCCCATGAACATATACCTCTCAGGTTAGTGAGGTACCCTCACACTACGACGGAACAATGGTATTGCATCAGAAGTTGGTGCAGTTATTTGTAGCTCAAAGTCTTGTACTGGCAACCATGCTGTTGGTTCCATACCTTCCACAGGTATACTCAATCTGCCACATGGTTTTCCCAATGGAAGCGCATCATCTTCTCCAATTTATTGGAGAAGGATGTCACTTTTAGATTTGTGGTTTTACACAAACTCATCTTCTAAGAATCTTGCGTTGGTTCTAATAACGATCGTCTGATCCTCTGGACAGTAGAAATAACCACCTTTTGTTTGTCTGGGGTATCGAACGAACAACATTAGCTTGGGCCTACCTTCTAACTTATAAGGTTCCTTTGACAAAACATATGTCAGACAACCCCACACACGTATCTTTGACACACTGGGCTTTTGCCCATGATAGAGTTTCAAGGGTATCTTAATAACTGACTTAGAAGGTATCGGGTTTAGCAGGTACGCCGCTATTAATAACTCGTGGCACCAAAACGAAACAAGAAAGTTTGCATAACTGATCATGGACCTAACCATTTCAAGAAGAATCCTATTTCTTCTTTCCGCCACACCATTCTTCTACAGAGTGCCCGGTGCGGTCCATTGGGATGTAATCCCATGCTCTGACAAAAACTGCAAGATCTTATCACTAAGATACTCGCCATCACGATCAAATTGTAATGAATTAAGGGTCTTGTTTAACTTCTTCTCTACTTCACCCTTGAATTTCTCAAAGCATTAAGACTTATAGTGAAGTAAGTAACCATACCCGTATCTCAAGTCAATAAAAGTGACAAAATACTTAAATTTTCCACGAGCTTGCGTAGACATCGGTCCACATAAGTCAGAGTGGATCAATTCTAACACATCACTTGCTCGAGACTGACTTCCCTTTCAAGGCCTGGTCGTTATCTTTCTCTCTATACAGGATTCACAAACTCGATGTGGAACTACCTGGATAAAATCCAACGTTCCATCATCCACGAGTCTCTTGATCCTCTTTAGACTGATGTGACCTAGTCTCAGTTGCCATAGATATGTAAGATCCTCGTCAGAAGATAAAAACTCTCTCTTCTTATGATTAAATGAGTTATATGCAACATTCGTGGAAGATTCATGCAAACAAGTTATGATATAAAGAGTCTTTCTGAATCCCATGATAGATAACACTGTTATTACCATTAATAGAAACATGACTATAAAAAATAACTGAAAATCCATCATTTATTAAACCGGAAACATAAATAAGGCTCCGCAAAAAATCCGGCACATACAGAATATCTCTTAAAATCTAAACATTGTCTTAAAAGCATAATGTAACATTTCCAACTGCTGCAGACATATGAACAACATTACCCAAGGAGACCGTCACCTCGTCATCATTAAGCTGCCTTGTCGGCCTGAACCCCTGCAAAGTGTAACAAACATGATTAGTAGCTCCAGTATCCACTACCCACGAATGGGTAGAAACAAGTGCTAAACATGTTTCTGTTACAAATGCTAATGATGCACCTTGTCCAACCCGCTTGGTCAGACAATCCTTCTTATAGTGACCAGTTTTGCAACAATGGAAACACTTGCCCTTCTTCCCCGGTGTCACAGTCTTTTTTTTTCCAGAACATTTGCTTCCAAAGGTTGTCTTCTTGAATTTCTTTCCAATCACCCCTTTAGGCTTAACACCTTTTGAAGAAGCAGGGTGACTACCGGAAGAAACTAAGACTGCCTTATCAGGTTGCATGACTTATTAACTATCATGTGATCACTAAGAGTGCACTCCTTTTTAATCATGATAACATTTAGTCTATGGTTCTCAAAAGACTTCGGAAGTGTGTTTAGTACGATATCGACCTGGGCTTCCCCGTCAATACGTCCTCTATGAAACATCAGTTCATCCATGAGGTAAGTCATGGAAACAACGTGCTCCCTCACTGAGCTACCATCAATCATTTTACAAATCATGAATTCTCTCATGAGTTTAAATATGACAACTATATCTGATTCCCCATAAGTAATTGTGAGACTATCCGTAATCTAAGTTGATTTGTCATAGTTTTGATATTGTTGTTGAAGCACCTTAGACATAGTGTTCATTATGTAGCATTTAACTACATTGTTAGACTTGACCCACTTGTTCCAGAGGTTCCACTTCAAATCAGTTGACTCAGCAGTGGGAACAGCTTGACACAAAGTGTTAAGAATAAATTGATGTTCCTCTGCAACTAAGATATAATCCAAGTTGTGCTTTGTTAGGTGTTGATATAGAAATCCCACCTTTAAAATTGTTGTTTTGATGTGTCAAAACTGTGTACCAAGGCTAGACCTTAGAGTTATTACCTCAGGTAATCCTTGTATAGGATGATCGAGTTGTAATAGTCTAGGAGAACAGAATCGTCAAAAATTGTGGAATAGTTTTTGAAAAAAAAGTCGTTCAGACAAGAAAATTATCAAGGATAAAGGACGAGAAAAACTGAGCAGAGTAATGGACGCAAAAAACTGTGCAGACGTTCTTTCGCCTATCAAGGATTTTATATCAAAGAAAACTGTAAGAGGCGCTCACAGTTTCAGATCAGGACAGTTTCACGTCAAAGGATTACTTGAATAGCAAGATGCCAAGAGCCATAAAAGAACATTAAAGAAGTCAATAATAAGGGATGGAGACACACTCAGTTATGACTGGCGTACAACGTTGTTCAGCGTCTGACACATAAAGTACAAACTGCCCTGCAAAAAGCATGGCAATGTTACAGAAAAGGTAGAGGAGTAGGTCTACTTTACAGAGAAGGATGGACACTGATTGGACATCCTCCAAAATGTCTCTACCGGCTATTTTCAAATCTCCAACTATGAATAGTAGGAGGATCAGACACAAACTAACGCTTTTGAACACGAATCCAATCGAGCACTTGATAACCTTGTCGTCACTCTACCGAATTCAAAACTCAAACACGCTGAAAGGTCTCAACCGAATGGCATTATTTCTGTGGTTCATTCATTGAACAGGAGGAATTATTGCTTAAGGAATCTTCCGAGATTCACCGTGTGACACTATGTACACGAGGATTAAGTCTGTCGACTTAATCTATTCTCTTGGTGTTCTTACTTTTCAAGAAAGAACATAGCAGCCTGATTTTCTAAGGAAAAGAAGGTTATTATGGGCAACTGCCAACCATCATTCGTTCTGGGAAGAACTGAACCATCCACACACTAGAGAAGGAGAAAGGAGGTTTTTCCTCAATCCATTTCCGATGACTTCCAGTTCTGAGGAGACTTCGAGGTGGTACCTGGCTTCGAGGAACTGAAGAAGGAGTGAAGAACAACAGCCTGTGCGAGTGATCCATTTTGTTGTGGATGGAGGTCTCTACAGCATTTGGCTATAGATCGTGAGGATTGTATCTTCATTACTTAGTGAATTATCGGATCAATATCCGAAGAGTGGATGTAGGATTTAAGGCTCCGAACCACTATAAATATCTTGCCTAATTTACAGCTTTACTTTCTATACGCATTATATAGTTTTCATTTGTATTTGAAACCTTCAACACTTGTCTGAAAAGTGTTGAAGTGTATAATTGTTGACTGCTCATAACTGTAAACTAGTAATCTAATCTGCTGGCTAACACAAATTGTCGATTTTAGAACTGCAACTTAAAAACTGAGTGAAGTAGAAATTGAACTGCCTGCGTTTAACAGAGCAACAACTATCTTTATACTTTCGTTGCACATCATATGTACTTTGATCTGGGACCAACAAGTGGTATCAGAGCAGGTCGGTCTTTCTAGACTGTCCTGTTTTGAGTCGGTTAAAACCAGATCCATACTTCCTTGCACGCTTAATTGTTTGTTAAGTGTGTTTAGCGAGTAGGTTACCTCAAGATAATGATGAGTTATCTAAGCCTTCCCAAGTACAACTCGGAGAAGTTCGAAGTATGCAAGAAGAGGTGCCTCATTCAACTGAGAGCTCAGCATCCAGAGATGGATGAAATCTTAATGAATGGACCCTGAAGATCCAAAAGCCTAAAATACAACACACAGGTTCAGATGATCCAGGTGGTGTCGAAATGATAGATAAACCACTGGATGAGTGGACACTTGAAGACAAGAAACGCCATCAGCTGGATCCCATCGCTCAAGAAATGATTATGCAATCTCTCCCAGAATCTCTTATGGATGAAGCCATACAGAAAAACAATGCTAAAGAGTTATGGGACTGGATCAATGAGCTTACCAGGGAAACAGAAGCTTTGAGACACAATAAAAAACAAATATGCGTCGACAAATATGAATCCTTCAAGATGCTTCTTGGAGAAACAATCAAATCAATGGAAACAAGATTTAACGCCATTGTCAGCGAAATGAAAAATCTTTGTAGAGAAGAAAAGGCGGGTGATATGAATGCCAAAATTCTTTCGAGACTACTGAAGGAAGACTGGTTTGTCAAAATCACCAGTTTGAAGACCATGGATCTCTTAAAAATGTCAAGCAAAGAGCTGTTCGCCGAACTCCAAGCCCATGAATGGGATATTCAGATGGTGAACAGGAATGAAGTTGTTAGAACCCCAAATTCAAAAGCTGACGGTGATGCAACATTCTTCGTAAAGAGAGACGTCCAAAGGCGACCAAAGAGGCCAGTTCACTTCGAGAAAACAACCTATCAATCCTCATCAACGAAGGATGCCTCCACCTCAGTTTAAAAGAAGGATACTAAACTGTCAGTTGCCAAACTAAAGGAACAGATGAGGAACCTGGCTGTACTTCTCAAGAAGGCAAAAGGAAAAAGGAAGGAAACTCTGACCAGTGAGCAAAGGTTCACAAAGAGAGAGCCACGCACATGCTATGAATGCAACTCTCCTGATCATCTAAAGTACGAATGCCCTCTAGTTTCTCAGGAGGAGGGAGACAGACTGAAGAAGGTGTTTGAAAGGAGAGCATCTAAAGTTGTGGCCCAAGCAATGCTCACAAGAATTGAAGTGCCAGATGTACATGACCATGATGATGGCTACTACACGTCTGAGGATGAAAACGATGAGGAAGCACTTCTTACCTTCATGGCAGCTATTGATGGAGACATTAGCAATGAAAAGACAACGCTTCAAACTGCAAAATAGTCGTAACAACCCATCTTCCCTCATCTAGTGCATCTACATGTTTGGAAGAAAACTCTGAACCATGTCACTCAAGCTTAGAGGGCGTTTCTCTTGAAAATATCGTAAAAGAATTTGAAAAATTTTATGAGATTAAAAATACTTTAATTAGTGAAAATGCCTCACTGAAATTAGAGATTTCAGTTTCGACCAATGAAGTCAAAAGAATGAGGTCACTCAGTGAGGAATTGGAAAAACTTAAGGATGAGCATTCAAAACTACTTAAAGATTTTGCAAATATTTCAAAAGAATGTGATTCCTTGAAGAAAACTGAGCCTGTAAAATGTGAATGTACCTTCAAAAAGAGCTCAAGAAAATTAGATGAGATTCTGAATGCTCAAAAACAGTCGTCCGATAAACATGGAATTGGTTTCGTTGAGCATCAAAATGAAATGGTTTTGAGTGAACATGAATCCACATCTAGGACAAAGAAAACATTTCGCGCTCTGTCAAAGCCAAACTTAGTCCAAATCGTATGTTGGATGTTGGTCCCATATCAGAGTACGTATGATGTGTAGCGGAAGTATAAAGACAGTTGTTGCACTCTTAAACGCAGGCAGTTCAGTTTCTACTTCAATCAGTTTTTAAGTTACAGTTTTAAAATCGACAGTTTGTGTTAGCCAGCAGATTAGATTACCAGTTTACAGTTATGAGCAGTCAAAAGTTATACACTTCAACACTTTTCAGACAAGTGTTGATGGTTTCAAATACAAATGAAAACTATATCATGCGTATAAAAAGTAAAGCTATGAATGAGGCAGGATATTTATAGTGGTTTGGAGACTTAAGTCCTACGTCCACACTTCGGATATTGATCCGGTAATTCACTAAGTATTGAAGATACAATCCTCACGATCTATAGACAAATGCTGCAGAATGGATCACTCGCCCAGGTTGTTGTTCTTCACTCCATCTTCAGTTCCTCGAACCCAGGTACCACCTTGAAGTCTCGTTAGAACTAGAAGTTGTATGAAATGGAATTAGGACAAACCTCCCTTCTCCTTCTCTGGAGTGTGTATGATTCAGTTCTTCCCAGAACGCATGCTGGCTGGCAGTTACCCGTAATAACCTTCTTTTCCTAAGAAAATTAGGCAGCTTTGTTCTCACTTGATAAGTAAGAACACCAAGAGAATAGATTAAGTCGACAAACTAAATCCTCGTGTACATAGTTTCGCACAATGAATCTCAGAACATTATTTAAGCAATAATGCCTCGTGTTCAATGAATGATCCACGAAAATAATGCCATTCAGCTGAGAGATTTCAGCATGTTTGAGTTTTGAATTCGATAGACTAACGACAAGGTTTTTAAGTGCTCGATTGGATTCGTGTTTAAAAGTGTTAGTTTGTCTCTGATCCTCCTACTATTTATAGTTGAAGATTTGAAAATAGCCGGTAGAGACATTTTGGAGGATGTCTAATTAGTGTCTGTACTTCTCTGTAAAGTAGACATGCTCCACTGCCTTTTCTGTAACACTGCAATGCTTTTTGCAGGGCTGTTTCTACATGATGTGTCAGACGCCGGACAACGTTGTACGCCAGTCATAACTGAGAGTGTCTCTATATCTTATCATTGACTTCTTTAATGTTCTTTTAGGATTGATTGGCATCTTGCTATTCACGTAATCCTTTGACGTGAAACTGTCATGATCTGAAACTGTGAGCGCCTCTCACATTTTTCTTGGATATACAATCTCTGACAGGCGAAAGATTGTCTGCACAGTTTTTCGCATTCGTTACTCTGCTCAGTTTTTCTCGTCCTTTTTCCTTGATAGTTTTCTCGTTTGAACGACTTCTTCTTCAAAAACTATTCCACAACTTTTGACGATTCTCTTCTTCTAGACTATTAAAACTTGATCATCCTATACAAGGATTATATGAGGTAATAACTCTAGGGCCTAGACTTTGGTACACAGTTTTGACACATCAAAAAAACAATTTTAAAGTTGAGATTTCTACATCAACACCTAACAATTTCCCCCTTTTTGATGTTGTCAAAACCATACCTCTAAGTCTATCTAAATCGGCTAGAAGATGCAGTTGATCTGAGTTTACAAGGTTTGTCAATCTAAGACTACTCAGAACTGCGCTTCTTCTACACTCGACCTACTCTAATTGATCTTCCCCCTAAATGGGAGAGAACATTCTCGATTAATATAAATCAAATTAGAGCGATAAGAGAAAGGATTGTTGATCACACTGGAATGTGTGAATTCGGCCAGTCAAGAATCTAGGTAAGAGACAATGAGTAGTTGTCTTCAAACTACCAGTTTTTCACTTTTCACTATATATGTTATACTACAAGTACATGAAAAGTTTTAAAATTGCGGTAAAAAAAGAAAACACAAAATAATTCAAATTAACAGAGCTACTCCTTTTGCTTGTCTTGATGCTTGTCCTTCTCGTTATCTTGATTTGAGGAATCTGCGTTCTTTGGCTTTGAGGAGGTTGCGGCAGATGTGGAGGATCCAGCTTGCGCCTTAAGAGTTGCGGTCACTTCCATGAAGAGTTTCAACTCTTGTTCTCTAGAAGCCTTTATTGCTTCTAATTGCAATCTTAACTCTTCATCCCACAATCTTTGTTCCTCTTCTCGCCTTCTCTGTTCCTCTTCTCATCTCTCTAGGATTTTCAACTGCAGCTTCATAGTTTCATCTCTTCTTTCTTCCACCGTTTTGACAAAATCAAAAATAGTAAGTATCTGCTGATCCATCTCCTGTCTCAGAACATCAAGGGGTAGGTGAGGTGCAGCTACAGAGACGGGGTCGGGAGACATTGTTCTTTCAGGTGCAGCCAGTGCTCTAGAGTCTCCACCGGTTTGACTCTGAGATGTAGCATTTAATAACTCAAGTTGAAGTTGAGCTCTGCTGGTTGCTTCCTCCTTCTCTTTTTGCTTTGCTGCTGCTACTGCTGCATTTCTTGCTTTTTTGGCACGTTCTCTTCTTCATTTCTAATGGCTTCAGCAGTTGCTGCTTCTTCCTCTTTTCTTCTCAGTTCAGCTGCTGCTCCTTCTTCTTGCTTTCTCTTTAGCTCAGCAGCTTCCCCTTCTTCTCGTTTCTTTTGCACTGCCTCAAGTCTTCTTTGCTCAGCTTCGCGGTTTAATCTTTGGATATCTTCTTCTTCCTTGCAAATTTTTTGAGCTTTCATAACATAATATTCTTCAGCAGTTTTGATTCAGAATAACTACTGAAAGTGCTTTTTAAGAAACAATTTCACTTGTCATTGACGAACAAGCTCGACAGCTTTCTCGGTAGTTTTTGCAAGAGATATAGCTTGGGAGAGTAAGATCACTTGAGCCAAAGCCTCTTCATATTCTTTCCTGAGCTATTTTTCTAGCTCCATTTCTTCTTCTTTTTCAAGCTGGGAGAGACGTGTCTTGAACATTTGCTCTTTTTCATTTAACATCTGTCGCTGTTCATTTAGTTGCTCAAGGGCAGCGTGATATTTAGTGATCTTTCATCTGATGGTTTCTAGATTCAATGCTTCTTGGTTCGTAGCAGTCTCATGTTGAAAGTTATGTGGATCAATTCCCCCTGAATTCAAGAAGGGAATGTTCTCTTATTCTGCTTCCTTAATTAATTCTTCTTCCTCTTCAGAATCTTCAGAAGCGGTTCTACCATCCTCAGGCTGTTCTGGTCTTTGAGATGTAGTTTTCTCAAAATTAGATGATGAGGATCATGTCATCTCTTCAAAATCTACGTGCTTCTCTGTTGTGTAGATTCCAAGCTCCTCAAGCTGAAGCCGTTCAATATCGTCAGCAGACATGTGCTCAGGGTTCAAAGCAGTCTCTGGTAGTTTGGAGGATTGACCAGCCCCTTCAAGTGTAGCATCGAATTCCAATTTCTTGGCAACTGTCCTCATTAATTTTCCCATACTTGTCTTCTTCCTCTTCTTACATTGGGGATGTTCACGGATAGTTTGTTTACCTTTCAGAGCTTGCTGTGAACCTTCTCCAGAGTTTATCTCCGTTTGTTTCCTCTTATTCCTTTTTTGCCTATGTTCATATTTTTGAGCTGAGGTGCCAGTTTTCTTAGGTTTCTTGGGACCCTTGACAGTTCGAACTGGCGGGATGGTAGCGAGACTCTCAATCTTCTCAGCATCTACTTCCTTGTCATCAAAACTATCATACCCTTCATCATCACCATCGTTTCCATTGTCATCTCCTTCATCTCTTTGAGTCAAACGGTAGACTGGATCCTTTGGTGGAATGAAATCGGATAGTATAAGATCTTCCCCCTCATTTTGTATTCCTAGAATACTCTCAAGACGGTAGCTAACCTTCAAACCAAAACCGACACTTTATGAAAACTTGCCATCCTTTTGGATGCCCTTCTTTTTCTTCGCATTTTCCAGCAATCGCCCAAAGATATATGCTGCCCAATTTCTCTCAGGACAGTCATCAAGAGCCATCATCAAGGCATATTTGGGAATGTTTAACTCAAATAAGGATCCAATGCCACAATAGATCTTCTTTAGTGCGATCTCACTGAGTGTCTTATAGAATGGGTTCAGTTCAGACACCTTGGTGGCGGGTCTGAAATTTTCATGAATCTGTGGCTTCTTCCACTTCAACTAATGAGTCTTCAGAGCCTCTTTATTATCAAGGAGATAGCTGGCGATGTTGACTCCTGTCTTTGGTAGATGAAAATGTTGAGCGACGAGATCAGGATCAACCCTTATATCCTGCAATGCAAATTCGTCTGGAAGAACCGATTACGTTCGTCAAATATCACATTTTTGTAGAACTCGGCTATGCGATTAGGGTTGAATCTCTGGGGACTGGCATTAAAGAACTTCATTAGATTCTCCTTTATGAGCTTCGCGGCGATCTCTGTAGAAATCGCCTTGTCTGACGTGATTGAGGCAAAATTCTTCCAATTTAAGATTTTATTCTTTACAACTGGCGATGCCCGGAACTGTTGGTTGGTGAGACCGAAATCATCAATTATTTGAAATATTTTTTCTTGTGAGGTCTCCTCAGTGACTATGAATGGTTCAGGGTTGACGGAGGTGCTGGTATCCCTAATTTGAGTCTTCTCTTTCGACATGATTGGGAGATGAAATGTGGATGAGTTAGAAGACTTGGAGTAGAGACCTATAGATTTTCTGGAAGGATTGACTCATAGAGAGTTGAGTGTTCAAAAGAGAATGTCGAAGACGACGACAAAAAAGGTTTAAGAGATTTTCGTGATCGATCATCTAACAGAACTATAGGCTAAGATTGAAACCCCTTTTTGAATTGAACGACTAAGATAGATACTGACATAGGCGGCGGTTCACAATGTCTGGCACGCCATTCAGTAGTGCATGGGAGAGTCGACGTGGCTCTGAGTAATACGCTGTTGAGGTGTCCACATTTAATGCGACATGCAGCCAAAAACTTTGTCGAATTAGAAAATTCGCGCCTTTGACTAAGGCAGTTTTCTCTATCCCATGTCTTCATATAATTGCTTAATTGTTGGGAAATTTGGCTGAGTTTCCTCTCCCCAGTAGCTACTTGTTTAGATTCTAGTTTGGTGTTTTGGTGGATCAAATCCTAAGTCCTACCAGCGTCAGTTGTCTCTAGATAGCTCTAGATCTCAAATGTAAAGTCCTGTTTAGGTCTTTTGAGTTGTAAGTCGCAGCTGATCAAGACTCATGCTGGCTACTGTTCACCAGCATGAGATGTACTACCAGTTGAGAAAAGTCTCACCAGCAAGCGACTGACAAGACTCGTGCTGACACTGTTCATCAGCATGAGAAGAGCTAATGACTGGCTACTGTTTACCAGTTGGGAAGGTTTTCATCAGCAGGGAGCTGACAAACCTTATCAGCAGAATAGGTGTTCTCACTAACACTGTTCACCAGCGGTGAAGCCACCAGTCATGGGAGATTCCAAGA
>JAPKLW010004972.1:0-23376 GCA_026898455.1 Plectranthus barbatus
TAGGACAAGATTTATATTCCTTGCACTTATCTTTTTGTTTAGCGAGCAAGTTTCTATACAAGGATGAATATGTCAAAGCTTTCACCTTACAACGTAGAGAAGTTAGCGACATTGAAGAAGAGATCTACCATCCAATTCAAGAATATCCATCCCGAGATGACTCACATGCTGGAAACTGGACCTTTCAAGATTATGATAGGTCAATGTTCGTCTTAGAGGAGCCAAAGTTCCAAAGATGATTGAGAAGCAATGCGCAGAGTGGACTCTGGAGGGTAAAAAGAGAGTCCAGTTGGACTCCACCACTCATGAGCTGATCCTCTCAGCAGTCCTGGAGCCAATGATGGATGATGTGATCGAGTTTGACAGTGTGAAAGAGGCATGGGTTTACCTCAACAGTCTGAGCGAATAGATAGATCAAATGACGAGGAACAAGCTTCATGTATGTGTGGACATGTATGAGTCCTACATGATGCTTCCCTGAGAGAGCATCAAGGACATGGAGGCTCAGTTCCACTCCATAGTCAGTGAGTTTAATGCCTCGGACACGGTTTACTCCACGACATATCTCAATGCTAAGAATTTGTCTAAGATGCCAAAGGACGACTGGTTTGTAAAAACCACCACCTTGAAGGAGAAAGACCTCTCTAAGATGTCCATGAAAGAGTTGTTTGCCTAGCTTCAAGCGCATGAGTGGGATATAAAGATAGTGAACAAGAATGAAACGGTATGGGCAACAATAAATTCACCGGGAAAACATGCAGAAGATGTAATCTTCTTTGTCAAAGAGAGGCAACTTTAAGATCCAACGGAGATCGAAGATGCCATTTCACTTTAAAAGGCCACCCGTACTGCCCACTACAGAAGCTTTCACCACCTCACCTCTACCACGAAGGAAGGAGAGATCTCTATAGCAAAGCTTGGAGATCAGACGAGGCAACTCTCCAAGATGTTGGAGAAGCCAAAAACTATAGCGGCATTCCTCAATCTGCAGAGAAGAGGCTCATGAAGTGCAACTCTCCAGATGACTTGAAGTTCGAGTGTCCACGTGTGGACAAAGAGGAGAGAGAAAGACTAAATCACTTGTTTGAGATCACAGCCTCAAAGATCGTCGCCTAAGCCATGCTCTCCAGGACAGAGGTTTCTAGTATTCCTGACTATGACGACGGGTCTGTGTCGTCTGAAAAAAGTCATAGGAAGAAGCTCTATTGAATTTCATGGCAGCCATTGGAGATGATGCAGAAGCTGATGAAGAGGATAGCCAACAAGCACTAAAATTGATGATGATGGGGTAACTGGCACTCTACCACATTGAGGATCCTAAATCGTATTGTTCCGACTCTGTGAACATTACCCTCGACTCGCTTTCAAAAGAATTTTTTAAATTTTACGAGTTGAAAATGTCTTAGTTGATGAAAACACCTCGCTGAAATCATGAGTTTTTATATTGACTGATGGGATTGAAAAATCAAGGTCTATCTGTGAGGAACTGACAAAACTCAAATAGGAACACTCCACGCTTCTCAAAAGTTTTGAAATTTTAAAAGGGGAGTGTGACTCTTTGATGTCCAAAAACCTTGAGCCAGAACCCTGTAAGTGTTCATTTTCAAAAAGCTCAAGAGACTTTAAAGAAGTTTTGCTGACCCAGAGAAATCCCTCAAATAAATCAAGTCTTGAATTTGATAAATATATGAGCAATCATGCATCTTGGGTGCTATCACTGGCAAAAAAGAAAATTTTTTATATAAAGTCCGGTGATCAGCAAGAGCTGAAGGGCGAAGGGGTAGCAACAAAAGTACTAGCTGCTGCTGGTAATGCTAAATATTAATTTGGCAACAACCCCATGCTGGCCAAGCAGCATGCTACAAGGAGGCAAACTAGGCCTCGTAACTTGGTTAATCAGCAAGTTCCTATTGAAAGGATGTAAGTTCGCACAACCAATTTGGCCAAACAACTAGCGAGGGTCGCACCAGTTGAGAGTGCAACTGCTCGGCCTGTGAGGAAACCAAACACAGTTCCTAGTTACCACAACAACCAAACATTCTTCTCACATTCCCAGAATATGAGGATAATTCATCCAAGTTAGGGGAACACCTACTTGAGGCCTGAGCCTAATAATATTTTATTTTCTAGAGCTATGAAGGCTAACCATGGTGGCTAAGGACTTAATCCTTGGAAGATACATGGTTCTTACACATATCCAAAATCAATTTTTTGAGGTCCAACTAGGAAGCCAGCTTCCAAGTGGACTACACAAACTTGTGCAAAACCTCGATCTTCCCTAAAAAAATCATACTTTATTAAAAGAGGAAGAGAAATGAGTTAGGAAAGAGCTCTAGAAATCTTCCTACAATGCAGGTAATTTGGGTTTGGATCCTAAAGGGGTTAATCCTGCATGCTAATCTTGCAAGACCCGTTGTTGATCGGGAATATAAAAGAATTTTTAGATACTTGATAGCAGGTGCTCCGCTCACATGATTGGAGAAAGATATCTGCTGACAAATCTAATATGGTTAAGGGGCCACCGATTATGTTCGGTGACAACTCTAAAGGATGAGTAATTGGAAGGGGATGAATGAAACATAATGGAATCATGATCAAGAATGTATCCATAGTTATCTTGAAGCATACTATTCTAAGCATCAGTCAGCTTAGTGCGAATGGCTTCAAGGTTTCCTTTACTGAGTTAGAATATCATATTACGGATTTAGCTTCCAAGGAAATGAAGCTAAGAGGCAAAAGGAAATGCGGTCTGTACGTGGTTGATTGGGAAAACGATCAAACCAACTTATGCTTCGTGACAACCAACTAAGTGGATATCAGCTGGTTGTGGCACAAGTGGTTGAGTCATCTAAATTTCATGACCATCAACCAACTGGAAAGGAACGACCTGGTAGAAGGACTACCCAAGGACGAATTCAAGAAGCAAGAAAATCAATAGAGCATGACAGCTTGGAAAGTAGACCAAAGCATCCTTCACGAGCAAAGCAGTTGTGGTGAGCATTGAGCACATGCCGGAGCCCCTTCACATGGACCAGCTTGGACTTATGACCCCACCCACCATTGCTGGCAGAAGATACTCTCTTGTAGTTTTGGAAGACTACTCGAGATACACCTGGATAGAGCTGCAAAAGATGGAGTATGAAGTGAAGCTGACATTAATGGAGCTCATGATATAGATTCAGAATAAGAAGGGAGTGTCATTAGGGCAAATCAGATCAGATAATGGGACCGAGTTCTGTAACGTGCCACTAATGGACTTTTGTGCGGAGATTGGGATTGGCCACGAGAAGTCAGCTCCAAGAACCCCACAAAAGAACATGCTAGCAGTACGAAAGAACAGAGCGCCAAAGAAGCTGTGAGGACAATGCTTGATGAAGCCCACCTGAGAGAAAGGTACTGGAGCGAAGCAGTCATTACAACTTGCTACACTAAGAATAAGAGAGGTCTCAATGCCCCACCGAACAAGACCCCAAAAACGTTTATCATGGTCATAAGCCAACTTTAGATCATCTTCACGCCTTTGTTTCTCCATGTTACATTCACATGAATGAGAATTTTTTTTTTCCTAAGGCGGATGAAGGTGTGTGCATTGGATATGGGTGATATGTGCGTGATTTATGTTATTTTTAGAGTGTTAAATTGCATGATTAGATGTGAATTAGGTTCACAAATCACACACATATCTTTTCTTTTGGTTGATTTTACCTTCACTTCGTGTTCAAGAGGTGTTTGAGTGTGCAGTGATAGCGCGTTTTTCAACGCGCTAAAGCTGCAAGTGTACAGACCACTGCAGAGGGCAAGTAATAATTTATCGATTCTCAAGGATTGCAGGATCGAAATATAACCAAGCACTGAAACATAAATACCGTACTACTATCTAGGTAAATCAGAAAAGGATTTGGTTTTGTTGTAAACATAAAATAAACTTGCAATAGAAGATAGAAAATAATAAGATAAATGGTTTTAAAGATTTATGAGAAGGTAGGATTCCAGGGTAATCCACTTTGCATAATAATCAAACAACGTTTCATGCAATTCAATCCCAAATTTAATTCCCAATGATGTGAGTTAATCTCATATACGTTATCAGGTGATCCTCTCGGACTCTAAATCATAACATGGAAATTAAAGATCAAAAGATTCCTCTCGGACATACAAAAGACTTTTACTCTTGATAAAACCTTTAGATTTCAAAAACCCTTTAAAGCTCAATTTCCTCTCGGACAATTGCCCTCTAAATCTAATTTATTGGCGTCTTAATTAATAACCTAGTCCTCTCGGATCAAAAACTATTAATTCAAATCACAATCAATGGCCAATATCTCATAATTCATGAAAGTATCAATAAATCAGAACATCAATGGAAAAGGAACATTAAATCACATAAATTGTTGAATGAATAAATACAAAGCTTCAAACCCTAGAATCCATGAGGGAGCTTAGTCAATCATGCTAAGTTTAGGAAAAACAAAAGATGAAGAGTCACAAGAACAAAAAAACATGAAAACTAAAAACCGTAGTCTTCAATCTTCGAATCCCGGAGTGCTCTTCAAGTTCCCTTGCCTTTTGCCCTCAATTCTATACTCTCCAGTTGAAAAAGTGATGAAAGGAACCTTATTTTCGTTCAGGGAAGTCCTATTTATAGTTGAGGCCTTTAAAATCTCCAAAAGATATGGTTTTGGGCTTCAGATTCGCCAGATTTTGTCAAAACGGGACACAGACGGCGATTTGAAAAGCGCGATCGGCGACTGCCGGTTATGCAACCGGGTCGCCGATCATGTCCCGTGAGAACACTTGTGAAAATCGCAGAACCGGCGACCCGTCCACATAATCGGCGATCGCCGGATGTGTCATCCGGGTCGCCGATTTTGCACCGTGCGAAATTCCTTCAAAAATCACAACCAGCGACCCATCTACATGACCGGCGATCGCCGGTTGTGTCATTTGGGTCGCCGATTTTGCCTCGAACGGGTTTTCGGCGTGTTCTTTTGTATTTTCTGACTCCTTCTTCTTCCCGGTACAAGCTACCATCAGTTGGCTTTTCGGAAATTTTGTCAATCCTTGTAAACGACCCGATTGTGCGTGAAATCTGCATAAACAACCACAAACCAGACCAAACGTAATATTTTCTAAAAGAATATGAATAATGCATGAAAACACTACGTAACAATCTAATCTAAGGCCAAAAGTGAGCAAATCCACATCAGCAAAGTGCACAAAACGAGTGTTTATCAACCCCCCCAAACTTAAGCCATTGTTCGTCCTCGGACAATGAGAAGAACAAATAAAAGAAAAGGTAAACACGAGGGTGCATTAATTGATCATCAGCTGTTTCAGACACAAAATGGGGTTGTGATTTCCACACCAATCACTGTGACATTTATCATTTTATCGCATACAAACAGCTTCAACCCTGGCCTCTAAAAGTCCGCTTCTCACAAGATAGTGTATCACTCAAATTTTTCACTCAAAATGCAAGAAGGTCAGTGCACACTCTCAAATGGTCAACTGCACAACTTTTTCTACCATAGGCTTGCTCGTTGTCTCAACTCTCCACTGACAATGGGAGTGCTCGGATAAAGATCAAAAAGGTCTTTATTTACGGTTCTAATGTAGGCACATTGGTGAAGGGTATGGAAATTTGGCTAAAAGTGACTAGAATAGATTCATCCTTATAACTCCATTCACTCTAACTCTTCCTCATCACATACTGTATGGCGTAACTTCAATCACTGACTCTAACAATACTTATGACATAAACTGAAATTGACACATCCCTTCAATGGTAATTCAATAAGATTCAAACTCAAAGTCATGACAAAACTCTTGTGCATTGACTTGTATCAAAACATTGCACATTCTGAGGGGTATAACACAAGTACTTTGCACATCCAGTGCATTATTCGACTCTCTCTCTTTTTTTTTTTTTTTTTTTTTTAACAAAGTTCATACTAACTCATCACAAGAACAAAGATGCACTCATCGTGCACTATACTCCTACCAACGACATTAGTCCATCAACATGTTTGGACTACTCACATATACAGACTCTAACTTCACCACTTAACATTGTTGGATACCCTTATACATCCATCCACACCTCCTATCATCCGGGTTAAGAAAGAAAAGGTTTTCAGGCTCAACTAGGCTAACAAAGGAGTATGCATCGGGTTAGTGTTTGGGTTCATTGTGGCTTATGAAACGATGGCCTAAAATCATTTCTAAATCCTTGACACTCTCCTACGCAATTTTGAGCAAGAAGCCAGAGCAAGTTCTAGAGATTACGTGTGCAGTGACCGACTCTCAGTGAAACAAAGTTAGGCTCAATTCTGACAGGGCAATAAGCGTATTCAAGAGGCCAAAAATCAATTCCGTAAGATCACAATTCACCAACTCATTTACAGCAATCAATGTAAGTTTAACGAGAAGGAAAATCTGTCATCATAAACTTGATCAATAATGCAAAAATGACCACCCTATCAATTCATTTCCCTTTCACAATTCAGGTTCCACATTACAAATCCAACAGAAATTTAAAAACTGAATTAAATACAAGTAAACAGATGAAAGCAAATAAAGGTGGTTCATACTACAAGTTCAAATTCAAGTATTTCAAGTACAGACCCAAGCTTAGCAGCATAAGAATGGAGCAAAAAAGATGGAGAAAAGAATAAAATAGGGGACCACACATCGACCGATCCCATCCCCCCCCCCAAACTTATTCGATACAAAGGAAAGAATAAGTTTGTGGGAAGAAGATCACGGAGGTGTGTGGGTACCTCGATAACCTCACTGGGGCGGGGGCCAGTTCTGTGGGAAACGGGCCATGAATCGCCGCATCTCGTCGTCCGCCTCTTGCTGGCGTCGCCATTGTTCCTGCTCCCACAGGTTGTGGCGCTGCTGTGCCGCCCACCGCTCCTGCTCCTGCTCAGCAAAGCGTTGCTGAGCTGCCCACTGCGTCCGCTGCTCATCCTCAAAAGACCTCCGGGCCGTCCAGTCACGCCTCTGCTCTTCCTCAAAAGACCGGCGCTCAGTAGCATACGTCGTCTGGGCTGTAGAAAGGGACTGGAGCTGCGTGCTCCAGTCCGACCACTGTCTCTCTAGCGCGCTGAGGCGCTGCTCAACCTCTGCCCGACTGTAACGGCGCTTGTAGCAGATAGAGGTTCCCCCTCGCTCGTGCCGGGACGATCCCCCTGTCTCCTGCCGGGACGATCCCCCTATCTCCAGGTGGCGAGGCTGCTCCTCATGCGTCTCCTCGGGAGTCTCCTCGGGAGCCTCCTCAGACTCAGGGTTCGGGTTCTACCGGCGGACTTCCTCGGCAGCTTGGATGGCCTCCACATGAGCTAGAGTATCTAGCTTCCAGTTGTTTCTGTACTGCCGAAGCCCTACATTAGTAAGCTCGGGGTTCGGCAGAGGGAAGTAAGGGCGGCTGCGCTGAACGAAGTAGTAAGGTGGATGCGTCGAATGAATAAATCGGAGATGCACCAGCTTCTCCAGTGTGAGCCTCGTCAGTGGCTCTGCCCGCTCTCCGGACGCATCGACCCCTAGCGTGTATAGCAGGGTGGTCCATAAGCCACCAATGCAGATGGTCCCTTTCTGGGCCCCCGAGATCCTGTTAGACTGCATCAAAAAAATTTGGGCAAATATATTCATTGTTCAACATGCAGTATAGGACCATGAGCTCCGCGTCTCTGAGGGAGCTGTTCTCCTTCCTGGCGAAGAGGGTATGGGCCAGGATCGCTCGGACCATCCAGAAAACTGGGTTCCGGATCATAGAGGTTCAACATGCAGTATAGGACCATGAGCTCCGCGTCTCTGAGGGAGCTGTTCTCCTTCCTGGCGAAGAGGGTATGGGCCAGGATCGCTTGGACCATCCAGAAAACTGGGTTCCGGATCATAGAGGCCTTACAGTCTCCCGATGACCAGCTTGGGCTTCCGTCGGCGCAGATATGGGGCCAGAAAGTCTTGCTGTCGTAGCCCCTTGGTTTGTTGTACCTCCCCAGGTTGACAACTCCGAACGCCCTATTAATCTCCTTTGTTGAAATGGTTCTATCTTGATTTCTGGCCCGGAAGGTGGCGCCGGTGGGCTCAGTTCTCCCTTTCGTGGTGATCTCCAGAGTAGACAAGATCTCCAGGGTGAACCTTGTGAACGTCGGGGCATCGAGCTCCAGCAGGGGTGCCCAACCAATGTTAGAAAATAGCTCCTTCACGTTATCATAGAGCCCCATTGCCTTCATTGCATCAGTGTCAGGGTAGCAGGTGCCTTCGACCCCTCTTTCAGCCAAAACTTTGAACGTGTTGATCATGCCCACATCTCGGATCCCGGTGATCCCATAGGAGTCAGGGTTAGTACGACGGCGAGGTGCCATATTCCTACAAATGAAGAACATGCATATTATCCACCGATACAGAAAAACAATAATTGTACGGGAAATGAGACCAACCTAATTATACGAAATAAACTAAGCAATACGAAAACCATAATTCCACAATTAACTAAAACTGTTAACCACACTTTGATAAACTCAACTCATCGTCACTCTAACACACTCCATCCCAAAGTTCGGCACAACGATATCCATAATAAGTCCCCAATTTTTTTCAAGTAAATGCAACATAATCATAATGTACTAAAGCAAACAAGTGAACATAGAGATAAAGGAAATAACAACTAATTACCAAAACGATAAATCTAAATTACGCAATTAAGATCACAAACGTGCAATGCAAGCAATTAAACTCGAATATAGAGACACAATAACCTTAATGCGAGATTTAAACGTGAGTATGAAGAAGGAATACCTGGAATTTGACAAAAAAATGACGAAAACTTAGAACCCTAGCCAAATTGGGGATTATGGTGTTTTTGGACGATTTGGGGCAAACCACTCGGATAGGAAGCCTCCAAATGCAGTGGGCGAGTGATGTTCAAAAGGAATTCGTGAGACAATGCAAGATAGAAGAGAATCTTTGAGAGGAAATTTCGAAAAGTTTGAGATTTGGGTGAAATTTTAGTGAATAGAGTGAAAAATCGCGCAGGAACCCCCTTTTAATGCATACTCGGCGACCCAAGTGCGCGATCGGCGATCGCCGGGTGTGCAGATGGGTCGTCGGTTATGCACCGTACCAAATCTGCTGAAATTACACACCCGGCGACCCAACCAGCATAACCGGCGATCGCCGGTTATGATTTTGGGTCGCTGGTTGTGTCACGTACCTGTCCTGCGTTTGACGGGGTAATCGGCGACCCGGGTGCTCGATCGGCGATCGCCGGCCATGCATTCTGGGTCGCCGATTTTGTGACGAACTCGCACGACGCTCTCCGTTTTCGACTCTGTTTCCTGTGTCCAATAAAATCAACACCCAAACATGAACGTAACTGTGGAAAATGATGAAAATACTCAACTTACATTAAAAACGGACGCACAAAATAATAGAGAAACTCAAATAAACCAATAACGGATTGGGTTGCCTCCCAATAAGCGCTTTATTTTACGTCTATAGCTAGACACAACAGTACGAACTATGGGTCAGATAAATAAACAACATAAACAGCTAAACTATTCTCCGATTGATAGAACAACTTAACCCTATGACCATTAACTGTGAAGTGTGTGCCATCAGATCCCACTAGTTCTAGTGTTCCATTCGAGTTAACACGCTCAATAACATAAGGGCCAGACCATCGAGACCTCAGCTTACCAGGAAATAAACGCAATCGAGAATTAAACAATAATACCTGATCACCTGGTTTAAAACTTCGGTCGCGAATGTGCCGGTCATGAAATTGTTTAGCGCGCTCCTTGTAGATTTTCGAACTCTCATACGCCTCAGACCGGAACTCATCCAAAGCTGTTAACTGGATACATCGCTGCTCAGATGCAGTCTTGAAGTCCCAATTAATTTTCTTCACTGCCCAGAAGGCTTTGTGCTCGATCTCCACTGGTAGATGACATGACTTCCCGAAAACTAATTGGTACGGCGACATACCAATAGGAGTTTTGAATGCTGTCCGGTAAGCCCACAGTGCGTCATCCAGTCGAATCGCCCAGTCTTTCCTGGATACTACAGACTTCTCCAGGATTTGCTTGATCTCGCGGTTAGCCAACTCAGCTTGACCATTGGCTTGGGGATGGTACGGAGAAGTTACCTTGTGATGAACTCCATACTTCGCCAGTAAATTCCCCAGCCATCTATTCCGGAAATGAGACCCACCGTCGCTCAGCAGCGCTCGCGGTGCACCAAAGCGAGTCAGTATGTTCTTTTGCAGAAATTTCAGTACAACTTTGGCATCGCTGGTGGCCGTGGGGATAGCCTCAACCCACCGGGTTACGTAATCAACCGCCAGTAAAATGTACTGGTATCCATGGGACTTAGGGAATGGTCCCATAAAGTCAATGCCCCATACATCAAAGGGCTCGATTTCTAGCATGAACTTCTGGGGCATCTCGTCTTTCTTCGAAATATTCCCCGTCCTCTGACATCTGTCGCTGGTGGCCACAAATTTCTGGCAATCCCGATAGATAGTAGGCCAATAAAATCCGCTTGTCAGGATTTTTATGGCCATCCTGTTTGCTGCGCAGTGGCCACCATAGGGGGATAAATGACAGTCCCCCATTATCTTCTCTCGCTCATGTAATCCGATGCAACGACGGATCACCATGTCAACACACCTCCTGTAGAGGAACGGCTCATCCCAATAGTAAAATTTGCTCTCATGTAGGAATTTCTTCCTCTGGTGGGATGTCAGATCAGGTGGTAAGACACCTGCAACCAGGTAATTCACTAAATCCATGTACCACGGATCCGTCTCTTCCACAGCGAACAGCTGCTCATCCGGAAAACTTCAGTAATCCGAATCCTCTGGTCATCCCCTTCCACAGGATTCTCTAGCCTTGACAAGTGGTCCGCTACCACATTTTCGCACCCCTTTCGATCCTTGATCTCCATATCAAACTCTTGCAGTAGCAGGATCCACCGAATCAGTCTCGGCTTGGCTTCCTTCTTCGCGAACAAATAACGGATCGCAGCATGATCCGTATACACTATTGTCTTCGCCCCAACCAAGTATGCACGGAATTTGTCGAAGGAAAATACCACCGCCAGAAGCTCTTTCTCCGTAGTGGTGTAATTCACTTAAGCCTCATCCAGAGTCTTGCTGGCGTAGTGTATGACTCGGAAAATTTTGTTCCTCGTCTGCCCAAAAGCAGCTCCAACGGCTGTGTCACTGGCGTCGCACATTAAGACAAATGGTTCGGACTAGTCTGGAGAAATGAGAACCGGGGCGGTCATCAAGGCCAGCTTCAGCTACTCAAAAGCCTGCAAACAATTTTCATCAAAAACAAATTTTGTATCTTTCATAAGCAAAGAGCTGAGAGGTTTAGAGATTTTCGAAAACTCCCTGATAAACCTCCGGTAGAAGCCTGCATGTCCCAAGAAGCTTCGAACTGATTTCTCGTTCGTAGGTGGAGGTAATTTCGAGATTGCCACAATCTTTGCTCGATCCACTTCCAAACCTGCAGCAGAAACCTTATGGCCAAGAACTATCCTTTCCCTAACCATAAAATGGCATTTCTCCCAATTCAAAACAAGGTTAGTATCTTGGCATCGCTGCAGAACAGAAGTCAGGTTTTCCAAAGAGTTATCAAATGAATGACCAAACACTGAAAAGTCATCCATGAATACTTCCATAATATTTTCTACCAGCCCATTAAAAATAGACATCATACATCTTTGAAATGTAGCAGGACCATTACACAATCCAAAAGACATACGCCTATAAGCAAAAATTCTATAAGGGCAAGTAAACGCAGACTTATGCTGATCCTCAGGAGCTATCACTATTTGGTTATATCCAGAATAACCATCTAGAAAGCAGTAAAACTCATACCCAACTAGTCTATCCAACATTTGATCAATAAAAGGGAGAGGAAAGTGATCCTTACGTGTAGCACTGTTAAGTGCTCTGTAGTCTATGCACATCCTCCAGCCTGTGACGGCCGGTGGATCTATCCTTTCTTGGCCACCACTTGGGTAGGGCTTACCCATTCACTGTCTGAGATGGCGTAGATCATCCCAGCATCTAGCAGCTTCATTAGTTCCTTCCGCACCACTTCCTGCATAATTGGATTAAGCCTTCGTTGCGGTTGCACCTTAGGCTTGTATCCATCTTCGAGTAAGATCCTGTGCATACAAATAGAAGGGCTAATACCCTTGATGTCAGACAACGACCACCCAATAGCAGATTGGTGGTCTTTCAATACCCTCAGTAATCTATCCAATTGACAAGTAGATAAAGTAGCAGAAACAATTACCGGGTATGTGTCATTTTCGCCCAAGTAAGCATACCTCAAGTGGTCTGGCAGTGGTTTGAGCTCTAGCACTGGTGGCTCCTTCTTTCTCTCTGGATTCAGCGCCTTTCGTCGCGCTTCCTCTTCTTCCTCCTCGCTCCTCAACTTCAGAAAATTGGCGCTCTCCACCTTGTTCTTCTCACCTGCAGCATCCAATGCTAGAACAGACTCTAGCAACTCATCACACGCATCATACAGGTCATCACAAGGATAAACAGAATTTTGCACCCCATAATCTAAGGAATCAGTAGAAATAAATAAAGGGTCACAAGGATACAAAACCTGAACCATGTCGCACTCCTCATAGCAGTCATCAGAGTCGTGTCGCTCCATGGCTTTGTAAATGGAGAAAGTAATTTTCTCGTCATTCACTCTTAAGGTGAGCTCACCCTTTTTCACATCTATGAGGGCGTCGGCAGTGTGGAGGAAAGGTCTTCCAAGGATCAACGGAATATTGCGGTCTTCCTCCATGTCCAAGACCACAAAATCAGCTGGGAAAATAAATTCCCCTACTTTCACTAGCACGTCTTCAACTACCCCCTTCGGGTAGTTCACAGAACGATCCGCCATCTGAAGTTTGATGGTGGTCGGTTTGATGCTGCCGATCCGGAGCTTCTTGAAAATTGACAGAGGCATCAGATTGATGCTAGCCCCTGAGTCACAAAGGACGTGCTCAAAGCTCTGCCCCCCAATCACGCAGGTGATCGAGAAGCACCCAGGATCTGATCTTTTGATCGGCATCTTCTTCTGAATTATGGCGCTGCATTCTTCGAAGAGGTTTACTGTCTCGAACGCGCCAAAGGGCTTCTTCTGGGTAACCATATCTTTCAGAAATTTCATGTACCCAGGGATCTCTTGTACCACTTCAATCAAAGGAAGATTGATGTGGATCTTCTTCATGTGCTCCAAGAAACGCTTATACCTCTCCTCCTTTTGCTTCTTGGCGAACCTTTGTGGGAAAGGTACAGTAACAGGACCAGCTGATTTGGATCTGTCTTCAGGAGAGATCTCTTTACCCTTCTCAGTATGTTCTTCTTCAGGAAGAATAGGGTTAGACTGTACAACTTCAGGTTGCACAGGTATGTTAGTGGGCATAGATGGCCCCTCATAACCTTTACCACTGCGGGTGGTAATGGCATTACACTGGTCCTTTGGGTTCACCACAGTGTTGCTCGGAAAGTGTCCCAGAGTATGCTGGCTGCCAATTACGTTGGCTATCTGGGAAATCTGTGTGTCTATCTGCTTCATGTGCTTTCCCATTTCCCCCATATTAGCCTGCAGCTGAGAAATTTCTCCGTCGGTCTTTGTAGACTTAGCATTTGAGACTGCGATGAATTGAGTCAGGAGCTCCCTCATGCTTGGCTTCTTTGGCTCGTTAGTTGCTCCATGATTCGCAGCAAACCCAGGTGGAGGCTGTAGAGCATTGTTCGGATTCCCATAAGAGAAGTTGGGATGATTCCGATTGTTGGGATGATATACCATGTTCCCCGATGGATACCCTCGATTGTTGTTGAAGTTCCTCTGGTTCACATAGTTTGCATCCTCCATTTGCATCTCGTTAACCTGCTCATAGCTTTGCTGAGGTAGATTATTTTCCAATCTGGTGATGCGAGTCTCCAGTAATTTAGTGGAAGCAGCCACTTCTTTCCTCATCAGCTTTATCTCAGCAGCTATATCTCCAGTATCATCAACTGCTGCTACCCTGTGATCTCCCCTATCCGCTGGCCAGTTGTATTCGCTTGTCGCCATTATTTCCAGTAATTCTAACCCTTCCTGTGGTGGTTTGCCAGTCAGTGACCCTCCAGTTGAGGCATTCACATGCTTCTGGGTTTCCCTGTCCAGGCCTCGATAGAAATGGCACATCTGTTGTTTCTCTGTGAAACCATGGCAGGGGCAAGAACGTAGGAGATCCTTGTAGCGTTCCCAAGCCTCGTACAGTGACTCCCCAGAAAACTGTCTGAACTGAGAGATCTGGGTCTGTAACTGGATCGTCTTGCTGGGTGGGAAGAACTGAATTAGAAATAGCTTGCATAATTCTTCCCATGTTGAAATCTCGTTGCAGTTCAATGTTATGTACCACGACAAGGCTCTGTCGCGCAATGTGAAGTGGAACAGGTGCAACCGAATATAGTCGATAGGCACCTGATTCTGCTTAACTGTATCGCAGAGCAGCAGGAATCTCTGAACGTGTAAATGAGGGTCCTCAGATGGTAGTCCCCCATACTGGTTCTGCTGGGCTGTATGTATCAGACCAGTTTTTAGTTCAAAGTTCGGTGTGTCCACCTTCAATCCAAAATCAGCATTACGATGCCTGTCAGTCATAGGCTCGTACATCTCATCAACAGTGGGCGCTCTCCGGGCTTCAGGAGCCTGATTCTCTTGAAGTCGTAGATTCATCTCTTGGAGCTGCCTCTGCAGTTCAACTATCTGTGAATTTTGGGGAACGGTACACGCAATTTTGGAAATCACAATTCCCCCATTGATATCCATATCCTTCATCTCTAAGCTCCACATCTTCATATCCCCAACTTGACTTCACAGTGCAATCATGTCTCCTCTCTTCCATCCATGGGTAGCTTCTTCAAATACCAACCGGATTGGCCTCCTCGGTCGTTGTCTCTCAACCATCTTTGCTCTCATCTCATCCAATTCCCTTTGGAGATTGTTAAGCCTCTCCGAGTGAGTTCCTCGATGATTCTTCATTTGACACCTACAATAATCCAACAACCTCAAAGTAACACAAAATAGTAACTAACAAACAACTTTCTACAAGACATATTTACAAACACCTCCAAAACTTCACAAAAGCCAATTACAAGACCAAAACAATTCGACAAACAAAGTAAGAACAATAATCAAAACAAGAGCTAAAAACAAAATTCACACAAGCAATTCATCGAACACCTAACATACAACTTCCAAACTTTCAACAATACCTATAAGCCTACTCAAAAGAATCCCTAGCAACGGCGCCAAAAACATGGTGCGGGTGTAATTCAACACACAAACCACGTTAAATTTTCAATCTAAGGTCCTTTTGAATTTGCCCTATAGAATACTATTTACTTGTTAGGAAAGTGTTATAGCTAGGCAAATTAATATCGTTGAGTTTTTATCTAAATTCCTAGTGCATAATTAAACTAACTACATCCATAATTAAACAAACAATCAACTTCATTATTCATAAAATGTAAATTCAATCAATACTTCAATTTGTAGTAACAATGGTAGAACAAGTTCCACAAGTACTCAAATGAGTAAGAACGAATGTTGATAAGAACTTAGGTGTGATCCCCTTGAGTTGAGCTATGATGCAAACATATTTAATTCCTAGAAGGATGGACTATTACCCTATACTAGCTAACCCCCAGTCACGGCGAATCCACCGTTGATGACACTAGGAACCTCAAATAGCTACGTTATCGGATCCTAGACCACTCCTAATAGCATGTAAATCATAATCCTACGCCCTATCTCCGCACAGGGATTGGATCAAGGTACACAAGATTTCACACTATTCAAGACACTCCTTTCTGCGTGTCGGCTGCAAATTTCGTATCAATTAACACCTAAATTGGCTATTACCTACACCTAGGTCCATGTGAACAAGCTCTAGTGTGATTCAATCTCAAATAGGAAAGTAAACAAACATAATTCAACCTAGTTTCTCACTCCTTAATTCAAATCAAAATCCAAGGAAATTTAGAATTCCATACCTCTCATGTTCAACATTACAATATCTATTTGAAAGTGAAACATTACAGGAGATAGGTTTGAATATATATCTTCCCCTAAATTGAGTACTTTTATGCTCAAAACTCAACCTACAACATTCAAAACACAAAAACACGAAAACACAACAAAAGAACAACAAAAATATATGATATGAGAGTATAATGGCCGCAAACATGCACATTCACACATCGAAAAATAGGTCATTTTACGCACATATCAGTGGAAAATGACCACGCAGCCATGACGTATCCCAAACGAGAGCAATTGCATACCGTTTGGGACGGAGTTCTTCAGTGCTTGACGAACCAACGTGCTGAAGCATCCTGAACGGGAAAGGGAATATCCCATTTGGGACCAAGCACGACTTAAAAGTAATCCGAGCAGCGCACAGATTCATTCGCTCATTCTTGTCATCTCAAACGGTAATCTTGTTCATATTCTCCAATTTCTTTCAAATTTTTGGCCACCAATAGGTAAGTTTGATGCACGTGTAATTCAACGCACAAACCAAGTTAAATTTTCAATCCAAGGTCCTTTTAATTCGCCCTATAGACTATCATTTACTTGCTTAGAAGTTTATAGCTAGGCAAGGCTTGTCGTTGACTGTCAATTATCTAGGCAAAATCATAGCAAAACTAAACATACATGAAATAAAGCACAAATTGTAATCATGTTCAAACTAATTCCAATAATCAAAACAATCAATACTCTCAACTTAGGTTGATAGAGTATCAAGTGCAACAATGAGACAAGTGTGAGTGTTGTAAGAATGTCTAAAGTGTTCAAGTGAGATCAAATTGTGTTGTAAACCTATTTAATCCCTAGAAGATTGAGCAATCCACCCTCAATTAGTCAACCCCTTGTCACGGTGAACCAACCATTGATGATACTAGAACTCTCAAACATTCATGTTATCGAATCCTAGACCACTCCTTCTAGAATGTTGATTATTGCCCTACGACCTATCTCCGCACAAGGATTGGATCTAGAGTCATATGAATCTACACTGTTCACGATGATTCCACCCGCGTGCTGGCTGCAATGTTCACATCGAATGCCTCCTAGGTTGGCTATTACCTACACCTAGGTGTTAAGGATTAAGATCTAGTGCAATTCAAGCTCTAATAGGAAAGTAAACAATCAACATTCAATCTCAGTTTCACAAATCATCCATTCAAACAATACTCACATAAAGGTTTAGCTCCTCATACCTTTAGTTTCGTTCAATACAATAGAAAGAGTAAGAGAATCCATTACAAATTGAAGGTAAAATATAGATCTTCCTCAATTGTATTCCTTGTCCTCAATCTACCCCTTGGTCTTCCTTGATCTTCACCAAATGTGGAGGAATGTGGCCTTGATCTCCTTGAATGTGGATGAGAAATGAATGGAAGATGGATTGGGAGAGAATTTCTCTAGTATTTATTTGAAAAATGGGCAAAAGTTATATTCAAACTCGGAAATCCCCCTTTTATAGGCGAGCAAACAGGGCCTTGGCTCGCCCGAGACTCAGACGGCTCGCCCGGGATGGCTCAATAACCGTCAAAACCGCCAGGAATCATGATTTGGCTCGATCGATCCTGCCCTCTGTTGGTAGAGGCTCGACCAACCCTGCATCGCTCGTCCAAGCAAGCTCTCTATCCTCATGGCCCGAACGAGCCAGGCTCCGCTTGGCCGAGCCCAGCCTCTGAACTCCAGAAAATTAACTTCTCTGCTCCGCTCGGGCGAGCCTATCCTCCATTGACTCCAAACTCGGACGACTTGCCTCCAAAACTCAACCAGAAGTGTCGTTTTATGTCCAAAACTCAACCTACACTATTCCAAACACAAAAACACGAAAACACAACAAAAGAACTACGAAAACATATGATATGAGAGTATTATGGCCGCAAACATGCACATTCACACATCGAAAAATAGGTCATTTTACGCACATATCAGTGGAAAATGACCACGCAGCCTAGACGTATCCCAAACGAGAGCAATTGCATACCGTTTGGGACGGAGTTCTTCTGTGCTTGACAAACCAGCGTGCTCAAGCTTCCTGAACGGGAAAGGGAATATCCCATTTGGGACCAAGCACGACTTAAAATTAATCCGAGCAGCGCACAGATTCATTCGCTCGTCCTTGTCATCTCAAATGGTAATCTTGTTCATATTCTCCAATTTCTTTCTAATTTTTGGCCACCAACAGGTAAGTTTGATGCACGTGTAATTCAACACACAAACCAAGTTAAATTTTCAATCCAAGGTCCTTTTAATTCGCCCTATAGACTATCATTTACTTGCTTAGAAGTTTATAGCTAGGAAAGGCTTGTCGTTGACTGTCAATTATCTAGGCAAAATCATAGCAAAACTAAACATACATGAAATAAAGCACAAATTGTAATCATGTTCAAACTAATTCCAATAATCAAATCAATCAATTCTCTCAACTTAGGTTGATAGAGTATCAAGTGCAACAATGAGACAAGTGTGAGTGTTGTAAGATTGTCTAAAGTGTTCAATTGAGATCAAATCGTGCTGTAAACCTATTTAATCTCTAGAAGATTGAGCAATCCACCCTCAATTAGTCAACCCCTTGTCACGGTGAACCAACCGTTGGTGATACTAGAACTCTCAAACAATCATGTTATCGAATCCTAGACCACTCCTTCTAGAATGTTGATTATTGCCCTACGACCTATCTCCGCACAGGGATTGGATCTATAGTCGTATGAATCTACACTATTCACGATGATTCCACCCGCGTGCTGGCTGCAGTGTTCGCATCGAATGCCTCCTAGGTTGGCTATTACCTACACCTAGGTGTTAAGGATTAAGATCTAGTAAAATTCAAGCTCTAACAGGAAAGTAAATAATCAAAATTCAATCTCAGTTTCACAAATCATCCATTCAAACAACACTCACATAAAGGTTTAGCTCCTTATACCTTTAGTTTCGTTCAATACAATAGAAAGAGTAAGAGAATCCATTACAAATTGAAGGTAAAATGTAGATCTTCCTCAATTGTATTCCTTGTCCTCAATCTACCCCTAGGTCTTCCTTGATCTTCACCAAATGTGGAGGAATGTGACCTTGATCTCCTTGAATGTGGATGAGGAGTAAATGGAAGATGGATTGGGAGAGAATTTCTCTAGTGTTTATTTGAGAAATGGGCAAAAGTTATATTCAAACTCGGAAATCACCCTTTTATAGGCGAGCAAACAGAGCCTTGGCGCGCCAGAGACTCAGACGGCTCGCCCGGGATGGCTCAATAACTGTCAAAACCGCCAGGAATCATGATTTGGCTCGACCGATCCTGCCCTCTGTTGGCAGAGGCTCGGCCGACCCTGCATCGCTCGTCCAAGCAAGCTCTCTATCCACATGGCCCGAACGAGCCAGGCTCCGCTTGGCCGAGCCCTGCCTCTGAACTCCAGAAAATTCACTTCTCTACTCCGCTCGAGCGAGCCTATCCTCCTTTGACTCCAAACTCGGACGACATGCCTCCAAAACTCAACCAGAAGTGTCGTTTTATGTCAAAAACTCAACCTACACTATTGCAAACACAAAAACACAACAAAAGAACTACGAAAACATATGATATGAGAATAAAATGGCCACAAACAAAATGAAAGTCATTTTACGCACATATCATAATCCCCCAAACTTGAACCTTCGATTGTCCTCAATCAAAACAAAGCAAAGTAATCGATTAACCTCATGAAATTACCTCACAGCTCATCTTGATTACCTTAGCATGCTCTTATCAAACGAGATTATCACCTAACTTTGTAACACGATTAATGATAAGGACTTGAACCACTCATCAAATATGGATAAAGAAACGAAAGCACTCCCTCACATGTTTAGGGATGATGAGAATCACTCACAAGATATCGAGCTCAATTTCCATAGGCTTGCATCCATTCTCACCACTATACTACAATGAGTTGGCTTCTAAAACCAAGAAGGTCTTTGTTTTTTGTTATAACATGGCTTACTAAATGGTAGGTGGGCAAAGTAACTAAACTTCTCAATCTCCCAAAACCCCCAAACTTGTTTCCTTCGAACCACTTCAATACCTGAGGCTTATTTGTTTTCACAACACATCTCTTTTTTTTTCTTTACTTTTTCATCACTTTTTTTCTCTTTTTTTTTTTGTTTTATTTTCTAACACCATCATTCATGCATTTCATGGTGTCTCTCTTCCTTTTTTCACGCACGTGCACAAAATTTTTTGTGTTGGTGCCCCATTTTCTAGGATTCAAATCAATCCTTTATTTCATAATATTCATGCCTCAATATTTTTCAATCATAACGAATCCAATCAATTTCCAACCCAACTCACAACACCGTATTCACCCTCGTACACTTTTTCCCCCAAATTTGGTCTTAATATGATCAAAGAAATATCTCCAAATAAGCTCAATCACGGGGTCAAAGATATGAATGGCAAAAAATGATCAAGATAATCCACCTTATACTTCCGATGTGCAAGATAGGACTAAGAATCGATGGCCTAATATCATTTTCTAGTCACCATACTCATGCCAAATAGATAGAGAATAGAAGCAAGTTCTAGATTTTTCACTCTCAATCTCGCCTCTCTCAAACAAACAAGATATGACAATATCATGGCTCAAATACTCTCAGCTTTTTGTCAAGTCCAACACATTAACCACACACAAAACTCGGCAATTCAAAAGTAAGACTCAAACATGAATCGACATCAAGATTCTGCCCTATCATTGGTTGAGACAAAATTCAAGCTCCACTAAGTCAATCATGGTCCAATCTCAAGTTCTTGTTTGGGTTCAACACACACACACAAAAGCACACAACATCCTAAAAACAATCTACATGCAATGAACAATTGGCAAGAGAAACGATAGAATGCGTTACCCATCGGTAGCCACGATCGAACCGTTCTCCCATGTCTTATTTGTACCTACTCAACATCAACACAAACACCACCATACAATTGAGCATAAAAAAAACCAATTAAGCTCTCATTTCCACCAAACTTTCCACAAACCATAATCAACAATGATAAGACACTATCCACTAGCTCACCATACATACCAAACTATTCAACAATCCACAAACCATGCCAAATAGAAAGTATTAAATCATGCAAGCTCGCTATAATCCATCAAAACATATCATAATCATAAAAATTCAAACATCCAGGGGGCGTTTGGTTGGTGGGTTTCGGTATGAGGGAATGGAATGATTCCGAAATCCACTGTTTGGTTAAAGGGTATGAGAATGAAAAATGGGAATGATACCCAAATAGTTGGGAATCACCAAAACCCTCCAAAATGTGGGGTTCATTTTCATTCTCATATCTCATTACCAAAATTATTTATTTCATACTATTTTATAATTATTTTCTTATTTATTTATTTTTATAATATTACTCTAAAATATTTTGATAATTATATTATTTTGTAATAATATATTAAAATAATATTATTATTATATTAATCATTTATTTTTATCTTAATTTTATGTTTTATAAAATAAATAAGAATATAAAAATATTATATGTTATTATAATTATATATTATTCTTTTTAATATATTAAAATAATAACATTATTATATTAATCATTTATTTTTATCTTAATTTTATATTTTATAAAATAAATAAGAATATAAATATATTATTTATTTATTTTAATATGATTATACTTTCTTAATTTTTAATTATTAAATTCATTATTTATTTCTTATTTTTTTAATTCATCTTATTTATAACTATTTTCTTATTTATTTACTTTTTCTTTTTTATAATACTTTTTATAATTATATTATTTATAATATTATATGCAAATAATTATATATTATTATTTTTAATATATTATAATAATAATATTATTATAAAATCAATCATTTATTGTGTATCTTAATTTTATATTTTATAAAACAAATGAGAAGATAAATAGATTATTTATTTATTTCAATATATTTTATTTTGTTATTTTATTATTAAATTAATTATTATTTGTATAACAATTTAATTATTTTATAAACCTATAAACTTAAAAAATAAATCATTAGAATTGAAAATGATTCCAAAACCCATCTAGTAAACCAAACATCAGAATTGAGAATGATTCCCAAAAATCAAACCCATACCCATTCCCTCTATTATCAAACCCATACCCATAGTGATTCCCGACAGTTAAACCAAACGCCCCCCAATCCACATCCGAATCCAAAAAGTAGATCAAATCATTATACAACCCAATCGAAGATCAAATTATTATTCAATTTAAACAAACTAAACTAGAAAGGAAAGTAAAGAGATAGAGGAATAGATGAGAATAAACCACGTCACCGACTACTGACACTTCCCCCCAAACTTAGTCAAGTGAGACTAAGTTTGTAAAAAGGTAGGCGGTGAGGCATCACTCCTCTTCATCCCGTGGTGGAAGGTCACCGCAACAATGTTTGCATGGAATAGGGATCTCCTCCTCACACCGAGCAAGAATCAATCGAATGACATTAAAATGAGCTTCGGAATTCATCAACCAATTAGACCGATCCCGCAAATCATCCACTTCAGTCAAGGCGCGGTTAGGCACTTCATTTCCCATATCCCCAAATTTATAATAATAACAATCTTCCAACTGGGACGGAACCAAAAATGCTTTAGCAACCAACGCAGTAGTATTGAGAAACATCCTCGGAGCAAAAACACTAGACACATGAACACCAAAGTATTCAAACAAAGGCATCAACATACCACCTCCACAAATAAGGGAATTCTCATACTTAAAGGTGTTATTCCAACATTCCAGCATTCCATCAACCAACCACCAATTGAAAATTCCTTTCCACGCGATAAGGGAATCATAAATTGAAAGTCAAAGATACCAACCATGCCCGACCCATTAAATCCACATGACCATCCCTCTATCATGTGATGAATACCGAATAAAAGGATTCTTAATCAAAGATGACCTACAGGACTTAACATCAAAGAAATCCAAAGTTATAATCCTAAAAATTGACTCCCGAAATTCAACAAGATCCAATTCTTCAAAAATACACACAGAGTCTTCAGAGCACCCAAAAATTCTATCAATTTCATAACAACTCAAGAAAAATTCCTAACCTTTGAGTTTGAACTTTACCGGTACCAGCAGACCATTTGCACTCCATGCAACCCGCACCGAAGCCAAAAACTCCCTAGTCAGCCTCATGTAGCTTGGCCAACTTGCCTTGACCAACTTCTCCAAACCAACGCCATTGAACAAATTCCAAACGTCCTTTTTCATACCCAGAGCTTCTAGAGTCTCCTA
>JAPKLW010004973.1:0-23375 GCA_026898455.1 Plectranthus barbatus
AATAGGCCTTCTCTCTATCAGATCAGAAGTTGTGATAACTAGGGTTTCAGTATACTGTTTTTTAGAGAGAACGGCGGCGGCTGATCCGGTGGGAGGAACTTGATCGATTCCTCCAGATCTCGGATTCAACTTGGTGGATAATCCTCACCAGATTTCCAAGGAGCAAAGGAACAGATCAGAAGATCAGATCTGTAGGAACAACTGTTCGTCGCCGGCGTTTCAGATTCAGATCCAGATCTATTTCATCGTTATTGGCTCCGATCTAGATCTGTAGATCAAACGGTGAAATCAGGTATTCTCTAAATCCATCCTCTGCAATTAATATTGTAGGAGCATGCATAGGATTCGCATGGTTTATTTAATTGAAATTTATTCCTGGTATCCTAAGAACGATCCTTGGCAAGAAATTCATAATGGCAACTCGTGTTGTCCATCGTAGACTCAAACCCTACATGGCTGGCATGGCAGTTCCACATCTTATACATGCGATAGCTCTGTAGGTGTGCCAGACTGGGGGCAGATGTATCACTTCATGCAGCAGTTGATGGCAGCTACCCATCGTCTGGAAGAGCATATAAGGCAGATGCACGAGAGTTAGTAGCGGTAGGTGGCGATGATTTAGATTTTTGAAGAGATACAACAGCAACAACAACACGCTACTATCACCTGACTCAGCGTGTCGATGATCTATTCTCTAATTTTGATCCAATGATTAGATATAGCCAGAGGAGGACTCGCAAATCGAATGAGCAGTGAGAGGACTGAGGTGCAGCTTCATTCTCCTAAAAGTCTATTTTCATACTTATTCACTCCTTCGAGTGGAATAAGTTTGGGGGATGATGACTTGTGGAAATTGAAACATTTTATCAACTTCTATATATGTTTTGATTTTTTTTATATATTTTATTTGATTCGTTGTCTTTATGATGTATTTGTAGATTATGAGTGAAATTTGTTGCATAATTGCTTGCTTGAGATTTATGTGCTCGTCCTTCACTATTCTGAGCTTAGATTTATGATTGATCTGCACCAAAATTGATTTCATTAAGACTGCATGTGAGTGGCCAATGATAGGATAATACCACTTGATGAGTCACTCACTGATGCTTGATTGAGCATGATTTATTTGATTTGGGTTTGATGACTGGTAGGGAAGAATAAATTAACCAAGTGAGATCTGTGTCCATTTATGTTTGATTCTAGAATTTGACATATTTCTCTCTTGAGGCTGCATTGATGTGATACTTGGTGAATATGATTCTAGGCACTTATTTTCTTAGTCAGATCCCAAACAACTAGCCCTATACAGTTCACTTGCAGCCACTTTGAGCCTGGTAGTTTAATTCTTGATGCAGTAGTGCGAGAAGTGAAAGGAATGTCGTGGTTGAAATGAAAGAAAAAAACAGAGAGATAACATTTATTTGGAGCATTGGGTTTAGTATGAATATTTCAGTTGCTCATGAGCATGACATTTATGTTGAAAATAGGAAACCTCTTTATTTCTTAAGCTTGGAGGTTAAAAAAATAGTATTTTTTCTCTAAGTTTGAAAATCTTTCCTTCTACTGCTTTTAATTTTAATTTAGAGTTTTTCAATTAAGTTTCAAAACCATCAAACCCTTTATTTCTATTATGCTCAAACAATATACTGAAAAAATGTGTTTCAATACATAGGATGAGTTCGGCTATTCAATCCATGTGGGAACAATAATGGTTATTTACCACTATATTATTAGCTCTTGCTAAGTTTTGATAGAACCCTAGCTTAAATTCAAGATTTGAATTGATTGATGGATGTGTAAGTTGATTGTAATTGTGACTGTGAATGTAGAATACCGCATGATTTACTAATTTGAAACTTGCATTTGCATGATGTTTGAGTTGGATGTGATGTTTACTATGGAAGAAATTTTTGTCTGAAGTGTGAGATTTGAGCCTTAGTTTCGTTTTTGAGAGTGTCTGCATGATTGAATATCTCTAGAACTTGCTTTGTTTCTGTTATAAGACTTCTAGCGTGCACAGATCTAGAAAGTGATTTTAGGTCATCTTTGTTAGCCAATATATCCCAAACATTGTCCCTTAAAATATTATCCCTAGTAAGACCCTTTGAACCTTATTTCATTTTTTTTATCCTGACTATGAGATTTCCATGGAATGGGTGAGATGTATCTTGCCTATGAGATTTGGGAAGATCAATGATGAAAAATTGTTGGTTGATAGGAAATTATAAGAGTTTGTGTATAAAAGAGAAAAATATCTTAAGCTCTAAGAAGAAGAGAAAGATATTATAAAAAGCATAAAAAGTTTTAAAAAAAAGAGTTGTTGTGGTTTGAATTGTCTTATTTGAGGAGAAAGTTTGATGATGATAGATGGTGATTTTGATATGTTGAGAGTAGCTAACTCAATATTCTCTTTTTAGTCACCCGTGTCAAAAAAAGACAGAGCAGGTGCGGCAAAGCAGGAAAAAGCACCTATCTCCATCATGTTAGAGACCCAACGGATAGTTGGCTCTTTTGTCAAACCTTTCCTATCTTCATCTATAAATAGATCAAAGCAATCTTAGTGGAAAGGTTATGAACCCAAACCGACACACAACAGACATGGTTACAAGTTCAAACGACAAACTCTCTACGAGGGTTTGAAGCGCACATACGCTAGTTGTAATCATAATTTCCGAACAGAGACTCCAAGAATTTACTTTGATGTTTGAGGCTATTTGTAATAGCTTATAGTGATTCAATCTCTGGACACGAGACTCATAGCTATTAGCTTGAGATATTATTATTGGTGCTCTTTCTCTCCAAGAAAGATCACAACATTTGCAGCGATCTTCAAGTTGTAACTATCACAGACGTGATGCCGCAAGTTCGAAGAGTTCTGAGAAGAACTTAAAAGCTCCCAACTTCCGGAGAAGGTCGTGTGGTCTGGCCACACTCTCTATCTGAGTGCCAAAGGAGGAACAAACCCTGGGCGAGTGAGCAAGTGGACGGGTGGACACAGACATTCACCAGCTTGCGATAGATCGTGAGGATAGATTATAATCCTGAAGCTATTATATCTCAGATTACTACCTGAAGAGATGGCCTAGGACAGTTTCTAAACCTCTATAAATTCTTGTGTTCTTTATTGCTTTATTTATTTATGCAAGAATTTAAAACCCAACACTATCTTGTGTTGGAGTATATCCGAACTTGACTCTAATTTTACTCGCAGATAAATAAGTTTTTCAAAGAACCAAACTAGTTGAGAACCATTAGTTTGAATTTGCAAGAATTCGATCTTAATTTTCCGCTGCATATATTCGACTAACTCTAATTTCGGAACAAACACCTAATTATTGATAAGTTGGAGTAAGAATGTGGTCGAAAAAAAATTGTTGTGCGCAGCCTTACTGCCGTTAATAAAGAACAATGGTCGCCTCTCACCTCAATTTGTTCCACCATTGATAAACTGACAACAAACCCAATAGAAATTGTTGGAATATCTACTCAAAATCAATCAAGATCAAGGAATACATGGAAAGTATCAATTGAATATCAATTGTGATCAATCAAGGATTGTAATAGAATATCTTTTGTTTCGTTATTTCAAATCATACACTCTCTATTTAAGAGACACCATGTAAACAATTTATTATTATCAAGAAATATACAACATTCTTCTCTCTCAAAACATGTCTAAACCCAAAATTCATCATGATATCAGAGCAGGATTTAGGTCCGAAAAAAAAATACATATGCTTAGGCTCAGAATTCATGATTCTTCATTGCCCAGAAACACCCAAAACAGCCACAAAGCCAACACCAAATCAAAGTTTTTTGATCTAATTGTGAACTCAGAAAAATCTCATCATCGTTCATACCCCTCTCAAGCCAAATAACCAAGATCAAGGCAGATTTACAAGTCCTTCAAAACCTACAGCAAACATGGCAGAAACCAGTCAAAATTCTACAATCAAAATTCCAGACAATGTTAATCTCGGAGAGAAACTGGATGGCAACAACTATCCAGTATGGTCCAGGCTTATGAAAATAGCCATTGGAGGAAGAGGGTGTCTTCCTCATATCACAGGGAAACCAGCACCCCCGGATACAAACGATCAGAAATTCCCTCAATGGGAACAAACGGACTTAACCGTTTGTTCTTGGCTACTTCAGAACATGGAAAGCCGATTGATCGCCAATTTCGCCCACTATCAAACAGCAAAAGCAATTTGGGACGCTCTTACAACAACATACGGCAGCGGGACGGATCCGTTCATCCTCTATGACTTAGAAGTCAGAGCGAACAAGTTCAATCAAGGAGGGACATCATTGGAAGACTATTGGAATAGCCTTCAAACCTGCTGGATGCACATCGATAGGAGGGATTCAAGCGCAGGGAATTTCTGCGACAAATGTACCCTGCAACACCAAAAAGATCAAAGTCAGAGAAGATTATTTCAGTTTCTTTCCGGATTGGACCCAAAGTTTGATCCAATCCGGAGAGACATTCTCAAAGAAAACCCCACACCAACAGCCGAATCGGCGTTCAACAAAGTCAGAAGTGATGCCGCTAGATCGGAGATCCTCCAATCGGCAACAACACCAGCAGAGGGGCCGATTAGTTCAATCGGGTCTGGCCTCGCCCTGAAACCCCATCGACCGAACGGCACTCGCACCGGAAACCAGCCAACTCGACCACCGAAAGCCGACAAATCCAAGCTTCAATGTTCGCACTGCGGGAAACGAAAGCACACAAGGGCGATGTGCTTTGAATTGGTCGGATATCCCGAATGGTGGGAGGATAACCACAAACCCCCCACCATCGGCAAAGGAAAAGCAGCAGTCGCAAGCAGCGGCGATGGCGGATTTACAAGTGGCGGTGACGACGGCAGCCGAGAAACAGCGACGCCACCGCCGCAGTTCAGAGGGCCGGTCAACATTGGATATGGTGGGTTAGCAAGAAGCGACGGCGATGGTGGATGCGGCGACGACGGCAGCCGAGAAACAGCGACGCTGCCGCCGCATTTCAGAGGGTCGACGAGCGGGCCGCGATTAAACAGAAATGGGCAGGATGTGGCTGCAGCGGTGATTAAACAGGCGCGAGAGGCGGGGGGAATCAGGCAGGAGGCGGCGACGCCGGCGGCGCCCTGGCCGGCAACGGCAGTCGGACCGTCGACGGCGATCGGCCCAGCAGGGGAGGCGGCGCCCAAAGGTAGAGGGTTTGGTTGTAAGGCCAAACCCTACTCCTCTCCCTTTCTTTTTAAATACTCAAACCCTAAGTTGCACATTAGTCCCTGCTACTCTCATAATTTCAAATCTAACCCCATTAATTTGCACAATAGTCCCTGCAACCTTCATAATTCTAAATCTGATCCCACTACCTTGCAAAATAGTCCCTCAGCCCACCTTCATAAACTATCTTGCTATGATGATTCCACACGAATAAAATCAAATGCATGTACTATTCATAATAAAACTATTGAAAAGAACAAACATTGGATTTTTAATTGTGGAGCATCAGATACAATGACCTTTGATAGGGCTGATTTTTTAGAATTCTCCAAACCCTTACGAACTCATGTTGAAACTGCCAATGGGAATATTACACCTGTTAGGGGGCGGGAACTATTCAAATTTCTCCCAACATTTGCCTCACCAATTGTCTCTATGTTCCAAATTTATCACATAAACTTCTTTCCATCAGTCATGTCACTAAAGAATTAAATTGTACCTTACTTCTTCATCCTCATTTCTGTGTTTTACAGGATATTCGGACGAAGGAGATCATTGGACGTGGCACTGAGCAAGATGGACTGTATTATGTCAATGAAATTACTCCTCGTAGCTCTGCGATGTTGGCACATGGATCATCTGAACGAGAAATTTGGTTATGGCACCGACGGTTAGGACACCCATCTTCTAGTTATCTTAAAGTTCTCTTCCCTAAATTTGCAAAATTTCATTTTGATACTTGTGAAACTTGTGTTTTGGCTAAAAGCCATAGACAATCTTTTTCTCCCAATAATACTCGTGTCAACTCTGTTTGCTCTCTTATTCATGCCGATGTTTGGGGACCATCACCTGTGTTTAATAATCACAAATACCGTTATTTTTTGTTATTTGTGGATGATTGTACTCGGGTGACATGGGTTTACTTCTTAGAACACAAATCCTAAGTTAGTACTAAATTTGTCCATTTCTATAACATGACCCAAACACAATTCAACAAACCAATACAAACTCTCAGAACTGATAATGGGGGGGAATTCATTAATCAAACCATGAAAGATTTATGTGCCCAAAAGGGGATCGTCCATCAAACTACTTGCCCATATACACCTGAACAAAATGGAGTTGTGGAACGGAAAAATCGTATCATTCTCGAGATGGCCAGGGCAATGTTAACAGATTCCCACGTTCCACTCTCATTCTGGCCTGAAGTAATAGCCACAGCTGTCTATCTCATTAACCGACTCCCCACCAAAATCTTACAACTCAAAACACCTCTCGATGTTCTTGCCACTCATGCTCAAATACCCTCACCTCTTACCCTTCAACCTAGGATTTTTGGATCATCAGTCTTTGTCCATATCCCTAAACATGAACGATCAAAACTATCTCCTTGTGCAGAAAAATGTGTCTTCTTAGGTTATGGGGTAAATCAAAAAGGGTATCGCTGCTACAATCCCAAAACCCGTCAAATTCTTACCACCATACACTGCACATTCCTTGAAACAGAATATTTCTTCAGCTAACCTAGCAGTCAGGGGGACACTTTAGATACATTAGAAGTAAGTGACTCACTAAGTTGGCTTACGAATTTCTCAGATGATGATCTACAGGTTGCCAACAACACAACAGCTCCGAGTGAGTCAATTGCTAAAACAGAAGTACAGGAATCTCCCTCAGTGCACACCAACAATGATATTCGTTCTCCAATATCCTTGGAATCACAGCCTGCTAATGACCCTACTGAGACAGAAAATGATACCGAGTCCGCAGCCACCCAGAACTATGTCTTACCTCCCAGAATGAATCGAGGGATTCCGCCCCGCCGCTACTCTCCAGAACGGCAATCTCGATCCCGGTACTCGATCGGGTCCTTAGCAAGAATAAAGCTCTCAGACAATGCTAAAAATTTTGAGAAAGCTTTGTATGAAGAGAATATCCCACATTCAGATGTTGATGTTATTCAAAGTCCAATTGGAAGCAGGCTATGGATAAGGAAATGGAAGCTTTAGCCCGAAACATAACCTACGAGAAGTGCCAGTTGCCAGCAGGAAAGAAGCCAGTAGGATGTCGCTGGGTCTTTACAATCAAAAGAAAGCAAGATGGTTCTATCGAGAGGTACAAGGCTCGCTTAGTAGCCAAAGGGTACACCCAAACATACGGTGTGGATTATGCTGAAACATTTGCCCCAGTCGCAAAGTTGAACACAGTAAGAGTCCTATTATCCATAGCAGTCAATAGAGACTGGACCTTACACCAATTTGATGTAACTAATGCCTTCCTTCATGGGGAATTGAAAGAAGAAGTTTACATGGAGCCACCGCCCGGATATACTGAGCAGTTCAAAGCAGACGAAGTATGTCGATTGAAGAAAACCCTGTATGGATTAAAACAGTCGCCACGAGCATGGTTTGGGAGATTTTCCATTGTGATGAAGAGACTTGGATATGCCCAAAGTAATTCAGATCATACCTTGTTCCTGAAGAAACGAGGGAATTTCTTGACATGTCTTATTGTCTACGTTGATGATATGATTCTGATAGGAGATGATATGGAGGAAATTGCGAACATTAAAGGAGAATTATTCAGAGAGTTCGAAATGAAGGACTTAGGAAATCTTAAGTACTTCTTGGGAATCGAAGTGTTGCGGTCAAACGGAGGTATCTTCATTAATCAGAAGAAGTATACGTTAGATCTTTTAGCCGAATGTGGAATGGTGGATTGTAAGCCTGCGTGTACCCCTATTGTAACAAATCATGGACTTTGCATTAGAGAAAAAGGGGAAAGTACAGACCGGGGAAGATATCAAAGGTTAGTGGGGAAACTCATCTACTTATCCCACACCCGGCCAGACATTGCCTATGCGGTCAGCGTAGTCAGCCAATTCATGCATCAACCTCAAGCAGAACATATGGATGCAGCTCTCCGAATTGTCAGATATTTGAAGGGAACGTTTGATTACGGAATCCTGTTCCAGAAGACTGGGCACCTTGAAATTCAGGCCTACACAGACGCAGATTGGGCAGGAAACCCTACTGATAGAAAATCTACAGCTGGGTACTTTGCTACGATTGGAGGAAACCTTGTATCGTGGAGGAGCAAAAAGCATAAAGTTGTAGCATTGTCCAGTGCCGAAGCAGAATTCCGAGGAATTAAGAGTGGCCTCTCAGAAGTATTATGGTTACGAAGACTCATGACAGAGATTGATCTCCATACAGGAAAAACAAGCAGATTACTTTGCGACAATAAGGCAGCCATCAGCATTTCTGAGAATCCAGTGCAACATGACAGAACCAAACATGTGGAAGTGGACAGGCATTTCATCAAAGAGAAGATCGAACAAGGAATAGTGGCCCTTCCATATGTTTCGTCCAAAAATCAGTTAGCTGATATACTTACCAAGGCGGTTGATTCCAAGAGCTTATCTGATATTTTGAACAAGTTAGGTGTCGGAAATTTCGCCACTTAACTTGAGGGGGAGTGTTGGAATATCTACTCAAAATCAATCAAGATCAAGGAATACATGGAAAGTATCAATTGAATATCAATTGTGATCAATCAAGGATTGTAATAGAATATCTTTTGTTTCCTTATTTCAAATCATACACTCTTTATTTAAGAGACACCATGTAAACAATTTATTATTATCAAGAAATATACAACATTCTTCTCTCTCAAAACATGTCTAAACCCAAAATTCATCAGAAATTAAAATTACTACTTTGATGTAGACATTTTTTTAGAGATCCCAAAAATTCGTCTATTTGTAGAGCGAAACAATCACAACGTCGATATTTGCATTGTCCTTGGTGATGAGGCTACGGAGAGTTTTCAATGGAGATGGAGATTGACTGATGCTAGATAAAAGTAAGAAATAATAATTTAAAAAAAAAAAAAAAAAGATAATTTCTCCGTGTAATCATAATATATTGTTCGAATTTTACTTTAATTGCTTATCTTATCATTTTGGGTGCTAAAATCTCCATGCAGCACGATTATGAACTGACCGATTTTACGGCCACTTATCTTCATCCTCGAGGATAAACTTCCAACCAGCTCAATTAGTTGTCCTTCGTCCTTGAAACCTATCACCCTTCTCGTTTATGTGTGACGAAGGTCTTTTTTATATAGATTGCTTGGACCTGTGGACCTTTAACTCCACATACAGGCTAAAGGGGCTTCTTTGTGGACCATATTATTTTGACTCATAAGATATACTCCCCGTTCCATTTGAATTTATCAAATTAGGCGTTCCAACCGAATTGATCAATTTCTAAAAATGTCAAACTTTTACATTTAATAATAAAAAATATTATATCACTTACATTCACAGTTATTAACTCCCATGCCGAAAAGAAGAGAGTCAATTGTAACAAAACGGAGGAAGTATTATATATGTTTTATGTAAAATTAATAATTAAATAATTAGAAGTATTTTAGTTTAAAGTAAAATATTTAGATCCTATAGTCCAATTTAAACTAATAAAAGTAGTTTGGAAATGGACTGTAACAATAAACTCCTTATTTAAAAAGCAATCTATATCTATATATATACTAAAGCAAAGAAGTCTAAAAAAAACAGTTCCCGCCAAAATTATAAAAGAATATGAATATCTATATTTTTAAGCAAAATTTAACAAAAATATCTAAGTAGTATAGTTGGTCTATAGTGCTGATATTAAGTTTCTATGTATTTAAGAGGTTTTGTGTTCAGACCCCATCATTAACATATATATAAGTTTTTATTTTTCATACAAAATTATCTCTTCAACTATTAATTAAATAATTATTAATTAATATCAATCATAATAATCATTTTTGTACCGTAAATATAGTCGGTCTTATTTTCAATTTCTATAATTCATAATAAAAGACAATTATCTTCAATTATTAATTAAATAATTATTAATTAATACTAATCATAATAATTATTTTTGTACAATAAATATAGTCGGTATTATTTTCAATTTCTATAATCCATAATAAAAGATAATTATCTCCATTAATTGTCAACAAAATATTTTACATTTTACCAATATTTCATAATTTATATAAACTCGGTAATCAAGCTATAATTAAATCATGCAAACATAAATGATGATTACAAATAAAATTATTTTAAATTCATATATTTCAAAAATCGTAAGATATTAATAATAATTTTGATAAATTAATAAGATAGATTAATATAACATTAATAAATGTATTATTTATATTTATAATTATATAATCTATTATAACTTAAACATTATTTTTTGTAAATCCGGTACAAATTAATTTTTTTTATATGTATAATATGTACTATAACGAACAATAAGCAACTCATTAATGTAATAATATATATAATTATAGTGATTTATATATAAAATTATAGCCAAATATCACATGTTATTTTATAATTTAATTTAAATTAGTAAAAAAATAGACATAAGTTAACTTTTAAAATGAGGGTACATCAGTTCGATTTTTTCTGTTTTATTTTATTTAGTATTTTTACTTTATACTGAAATATAAAATGTGAGTATATCAGTTTAATTTTTTATGTTACTTAAAATTAGTATTATCTATATTAAAAATATAAACCATGGGTACATCAAATTAATTTTTTATTTTATTTAGATTATAATTTATTAATTTATGTTAAAAATATAAAGCGTGGGTACATTTGGTTGAAAACTTATATGATTTATCATATCTATCAAATACATAACTATTATATATATAATATTTACAACAGAATGTGACATATATTGGTTTATTAAAATCAAACGCTTGATATGCAACAAACATGGGTAAATCGTGCAAACTTAATTTATATACAAAAAATAACAAAAGTTCGACAAACACGTCTCATTTTATTCTACAATGTTTATATTTTCTGTATTTTCTTTTATTTCAATATTTTTCTTTAAATCTACATAAACGCATGATGATAAAGTATTTGTGGATCCAATTTTCAAGTCCCACCTGAAATGAAATCATCATGGAAGCATTCTTACGTTTAAGCAAAAACATAAGTAATTTTTACATTTTTTTCTACGAGTCTTTCTCTCTAAGATAGTACTAATTTATGTAACTAATTGTTCAAAAATCTTTATATTTTTTGTATTTCTTTTATTTCACAATTTTTCTTTGAATCTACACAAAATCATGATTATTTCTTTTGTGGTTGCAATTTATCCAAATTTCAAGTCCCATTTGAAATGAAATTATCGTGTAAACATACTTACATTTCAGAAAAAAGATTTCACAAACTTAAAATAAAATTAAATGGATTGAACTGCAATGAATTTTGATGTATTTCTCTAAACTGCGAGTCTTTCTATTTAAGATTATTTAAATTTATCTAACTAAATTGTTCAAAAAAATATTCCTTGAAAAAAAAATTCTTATCTAAAATAAAAAAATTGTTCATTCACACTTTCGCGAAAGTATTGTGGAAACTAATAGAAATGAACAAGAAATCAGGAGCACTATTGAGAGGAGGATAAAAAAAAATTAAAGTTAATTTAAAAAAAATGATTTGAAGAAAGTATAAAATAGAATATGTTTATCGTAGAATCCAAGTACTTTTCAAATACGTTTCGAAATCAAGACAAATAAACTGGAAAAATAAGAAAAAAAATTCTTAATTAATTTACAATATAGTTGTAATCTTTGTATTACGATACCACGAATATTAGAATAAATTTAGTGTTGGGAAATTTGGCTAAGTTTCCTTTCCCCAGTAGCTACTCGTTTAGATCCTAATTTTGGTGTTTTGGTGGATCAAATCCTGAGTCCTACCAGCGTCAGTTTGTCTCTAGAATAGCTCTAGTCTCAAATGTAAAGTCCTGTTTAGGTCTTTTGAGTTGTAAGTCGTAGCTGATCAAGACTCATGCTGGCTACTGTTCACCAGCATGAGATGTACTCACCAGTTGAGAGAAGTCTCACCAGCAAGCGACTGACAAGACTCGTGCTGACACTGTTCACCAGCATGAGAAGAGCTACTGGCTGGTCACTGTTCACCAGTTGGGAAGGTTTTCATCAGCAGGGAGCTGACAAACCTTATCAGCAGAATAGGTGTTCTCACTGACACTGTTCACCAGCGGTGAAGCCACCAGTCATGGGAGATTCCAAGAGTTAACATCAGACAAATTGGTAGACTTAGATTGTGCCAACGCAAGTCACCAGCAGAGACTTGCCAGCACAAAGATCACCAGCATGCTCTACCAGTCGGATGTTACCAGCAGAATTCAAGATTCGCTCTCCCAGAGTCTTAGAGACAAAAAGAAGATTCGTCTGAGGAATAAACTGACAAAGTATGACTTTTGAGGGAGGATACCTTAAAGTCTATCAGTTCAAGACACCAGTTCCGATTCCTCGTACTGACGAATAGTGCCGTTCTGACATAAAGAGATCAATGTCAGATAAAGTGGACAAAAGCATGGCACTTTCCGGAAATACCTACCTGCCGCCGTCAGAAGGACATGCGAGGACAGAGACCTTTTCCGAATGTGTCCAAATGGCTAGAAGATTTTGAATGGGATCCCGCTTCTATAAATACCTGGGATCCATCAACATTCAATACTCTTCTCTCTCGCTCAACTACCGAAAGTCAGAAACTTTATTGTAAGCAAGTAGAACTCTTTCGAGGCCTCTCTAAAGGCTATCCGTGTGTTGATTTATTCAAACACGAGACTTCAAGCTTCCAGCTTGTAAGTTATTGATCTCTTTGGTGTTCTTTCTCTTCCGAGGAAGTTCACAGCAGCTCTTGTGCCAGCCAGCGCTTGAGTTATTACGGGCTTTTTGCCGTATTGAGAAGACACGTTCTTGGGAGAACTAAACACCCAGTGAAGCTGTGGAGGTTGAAGTGACGTGCTCGCACTCTACCAGCTGATCAGAGTTGAAGAAGGACAAGGCCGGGAGCGGTTGATCTAGTGAACTGGTGGACGAGGCATTCACCAGCTAGAGATAGATCGTAGGACGCTTGTACCTGATTACTCTTAGTGAAATTTCCAGTGCTACGACTGGAGAGTGGACGTAGATCAGTTGATCGAACCACTATAAATCCTGTCTTTTATCAGCTTTCTGCATTTCATACTGATTTAAAACCCAGCACCCAAGTGCTGGTGTATATCTGAAAACTGATATAACTGTGCAAACAAGGCTAAAAACATTCTAAGTCTTGAGATACCAGCTGACGAGCCAGTTGCCAGTCAGCTGAGTACTCAGTGTGCCAGTTGACTTACCAGCTAACAAGGTCCCAGTCAGCTGAGTAACCAGCAGAGCGCAAGAAACGAATTAACACAGTTTCCGCTGCCAAGTTATACCCTGATAATCCGGGACCAACTAGTGGTATCAGAGCGGACGGTTCTTAAAGACCGTTCGTATCTGAGTCGCTTAGGACCGTGATCCGCGTTTCCTTGCGCTCTCTTTTTGTTTCTGTTTGATTAGCTCAGGTACATCAAGATGAATATTCCGAAGCTACTCGACTACAAGTCTGTGAAGCATGATACATGGCGAAAGAGGACTCTTATCTCTCTAAAGAGCATTCATCCAGAGATGAAAGATGTGCTAGAGACAGGGCCAATTGAGATCACCAAGATTCAGCACCAGCTAGGAGATCGTCCAGCTGTTGTGATCCCAAAGCCCCAAGACGAATGGAATGCTGAGGACAGGAAGCGGAATCAGTTGGATTCCATTGCTCATGAACTGATCCTGGCATGTCTTCCAGAGTCATTGATGGAGGATGCACTCCAGTTCAACAATGCCAAGGGAGTATGGGATTATCTTGATAGTCTATGTCAAGAAACTGATCAAATGAAATGCAACAAATTGCAGGTTGCGGTGGACAAGTATGAGTCCTTCCAGATGCTGCCTGGAGAAACCATCAAGGAGATGGAGGCGAGATTCAACGCCATCGTCAGCGAGCTAAAGTCCCTGGACAGGAAGTATTCAAATGAAGATCTTAATGCCAAGATCCTGTCCAAGATGCCCAAGGAGGACTGGTTCGTGAAGACCACAGCTCTGAAGGAGAAGGACCTGTCCAAGATGACTCCCAAGGAGTTATTTGCTCAGTTGCAGACACACGAGTGGGACATCCAGATGGTGAACAAGAATGAGGCCATCCGGAACATCGGATCCCCCAGCATCAAAGCTCAAGACGAAGCTTATTTCGTCAAGAAGGACTTCAAGTGGAAGCACAAGAAGCCCTTCCATGCTGACAGATCTGCTGCCCAGCACAACCAGCCGAAAGAGATCCCAGTCACATCGGGATCTAACTCAAAAGACGGCGAGAGCTCTATCGCAGATCTTGAGCAACAGATGAAACGACTGGCTGTCCTTCTGGAGAAAGCCAAGTCAAAGCAGGGAGTATCTCTGAGCTCAACTGACGGAAAATTCGTCAAGAGAGCTCCCCGTGCTTGCTACCAGTGCCAATCCCCTGATCATTTAAAGTTTGAATGTCCACAGGTGGACAAAAATGAGCGGGCAAGGCTAAAGAAGCTCTTTGAAGAGCGCGCCTCCAAGGCCGTTGCCAAGGCTATGCTGACCAGGACTGAAGTGCCTGACATACCCGACCATGATGATGGGGAGTATGCGTCAGACGAGGAGTCAGAAGAGGAAGCTCTACTGGCACTCATGGCAGCCTTTGGCGAGGAGTCAGCTGAAGGAAGTGCTGACAGTGAAGAGGCACTTGCAGCTGATGATCAGGTACAATCATCAGCTTCCCCAATGCATATCATGCCTTCTATTTGTTTAGACGATTCTGAGTCGCGTTGCTCCGACTCAGAAGCTGTCACTATAGACATTCTTCAAAAAGAATTTTTAAAATTTTATGAAATAAAGAATGTCTTGGCTGGTGAAAATGCTTCGCTGAAAGATCAAATTTCTGTTTTGACCAAGGAGATTGAAAAATCGAGGTCAGTCAGTGAAGAGCTAGCCACTTTGAAAAAGAATCACTTTGAGTTGCTCCAAGATTTTCAAATTACAAAAACTGAGCGAGATAATTTTCACGATCTCGTTCTGGAGCAAGAAAATAGAATAAATTTTTTGAATAAAGGCTCAAAGGATTTGGAAAAGGCTCTATCTCATTGGAGAAAGCCTTCTGATAAGTCCGGGTTGGGATTTACAAAAGATTTGAGCATAAATCAGCCCGAACGAATCAGTACTGGTAAGGGTAAGGGCCAACTGGTAAATGCATCAGCACCAGCTGGTAATACCAGTCAGTCCCGAATGGCTGATCAGCATAGGAACCATAAGTCCAGATACATAGGTGAGTCATCAAGACAAAATCCTCAACTGGCAAGATCCTCTGCTGACAGGACGCCAGCATACCCGAAGACGCAGACTAAGCCGAATTATTCTAAGGCAAGGAAGTCAGCGTCAGCTGCCAGTGGAATCCGACAGCCAGCACCAGCTGTCCAGAGATTCCACGCCCAACCTTACAAGTATGCCAGTTGCCAGCATGCTTACAAGGGATCCAAATCTCAGCGGAATACTGAGAGAAGGATATTTTCCGATAGGAGGAACACCTATCGGAGGCCTGAGCCCAATCAAAACCTTTTCTCAAGGGCTGGGAAGGCTATTCATCGTGGTCCACAATTCCAGAGACCACCAAGGCAACACATGCGGTCGGAAAGAAATTTCCGACACCCTCAGAGGAAGAATACTTCCAGAGGAACCGCACACACAGCCACACCTTCCAAAAACAAATCCATGCATTATTTTAAAAGGAAGGGAAAGGCCACAAGTGATGTCAGCAAGGGTAACACCGAGCTGAAGATTACTCAAATCTGGATTCCAAAAGGAATGATCCAGAGATCTAACCCTGCAGGACCCGCTGATGATCGGGGACCTAAATAATTTCATTTTCTTGCAGGAACAGGATCATGCAACACAGCTTCAGAGATCGAGCGAGTGGATCATAGATAGTGGTTGCTCGGCTCATATGACTGGTGAGGAGTTCCTATTTTCTGAGCTCACCAAGGTCAGAGGACCTCCAGTTATTTTTTGTGATAACTCCAAGGGCAGAGTTATCAGCAAGGGTTGCATCGAGAAGGATGATGTCAGAATTGTGAATGTATCCCTTGTCACCAATCTGAAGCACAACCTCATGAGCATCAGTCAGCTGTGCGACAATGGTTATACCATTGTGTTTGACAAATCAGGGTGCCAGATCAAGAATGAAGAGTCTGGCGAGACCAAGCTGAAAGGTGTCAGGAAAGGAGGTCTCTATGTTGTTGACTGGCAAAGCGGGAAGACTGATACATGCTTTGTAGCCACCAGTTCCATGGAAACTAACTGGCTGTGGCACAAAAGGTTAAGTCATCTAAATTTCAAAACTATTAATTATCTAACCATGCATGATCTTGTAGATGGTCTTCCCAAGGGCGGGTTCAAGAAGGAAGGAATTTGCAAAGCTTGCCAGCAAGGCAAACAAACTAGGAAGTCCTTCAAGAACCAGTCGCCAGTCTGCCCCAGTACCAGTCAGGTACTCGAGTTGTTACACATGGACCTGTTTGGACCAGTAACACCGCAAACCATTGGAGGAAGACGATACTCGCTGGTGGTAGTCGATGACTACTCGCGCTATACCTGGGTAAAGCTTCTCAGAACCAAGGATGAGGTGAAGATCATTCTTCCAGAATTGATCATCCAAGCTCAGAAACAGAGAGAAGCTGTGGTAAAGCGAATTCGATCAGACAATGGGACTGAATTCTGCAACAGTCTGCTGATGGATTTTTGCGCGGAGGCCGGGATCAAGCATGAGAGATCTACTCCAAGGCAACCGCAGCAGAATGGACTGGCAGAACGTAGGAACAGGACGCTGAAAGAAGCGGTCCGGTCCATGCTGGCTGAGTCCGGCTTGGGACAGAGTTTCTGGGGAGAAGCGTTGGTGACTGCCTGTTACACTCAGAATAGAAGCGGGATCAACGACAGATTCCAGAAAACTCCCTACGAAGTGTATTTTGGTCGTAAGCCTTCTATAGCTCATCTTCGTGCATTCGGTTCACCATGTTATATCCATAATAATGGGAAGTCGAAGTTAAATGCTTTCTCGCCTAAGGCTGATGAGGGTGTGTTTGTCGGATATGGACATCCCTCTCACAAGGGCTATAGAGTATTTAACAAGACTACCCAGCTTGTGGAAATAACATGCAATGTTGTTTTTGATGAAGCTACTTTAGTGCGCAGGACCTTACGCCAACTGGCTGAAGATGTTCCTGAGGTCGAGGATGTCAGCGACCAGTTGGGCAGTAATTATTCCGATGCTCAACCAACTGGTTCGACTAGACCTGTGACTGGATCATCTTCACAACCAGTTCCCTCAGGTGCCCATCAGCAACCTGAGAGGGTCGGTGATGCAAATGACCTTGCTGAGACCTTACACTCAATCTCCCTGAGTAGATCTAACAACAATCAAGGGGGAATTCTGACTGGAACCCTTGAGTCACAAGATGACGATGAACCAGCTGAAGTGGATGCACCAGCTGATACTAACGTCGATGGTGAAGGTTCGGGAAGTCAGTCAGACAGTGGAGCTGATGAAGATGTTCCGACTGGCGAAGGTCAACCACCAGTTGAAATTCCAGTTCCGACTGGTGAAGGTCAACTGCCAGTTGCAGTTCTAGCTCCGACTGGTGAAAATGTGGAAGCACCAGTTATCAGGACAGAAGAACCTATTTCACAGCCGGCACCAGCAGTCGCTGGTCCTCCCAGATGGCTGAGGGATCACCCAACTGATGCTATTCTCGGTGATCCGGAAGGTTCAGTTAAGACTCGACACGGCAGTGCGCTCCTGAGTTGCTTTATTTCTCAAATGGAACCTACTTCCATAGGAGTTGCGCTAGAATCTGCTGATTGGATTAATGCCATGCAAGAGGAGCTTGCAGAATTCACTCGCAATGATGTTTGGGACTTGGTGGAGAGACCATCACATCAGTCAGTGATTGGCACCAAGTGGGTTTTCAAGAACAAGCGAGATGAGAATGGCACCGTGGTCAGAAATAAAGCTCGTTTAGTTGCCAAAGGTTACAGGCAGTGTGAAGGGATCGATTTCGATGAGACCTTCGCACCAGTTGCCAGAATGGAGGCGATACGGCTGGTCCTTGCGTATGCAGCGTATCACGGCTTCACAGTATTCCAGATGGATGTGAAGAGCGCCTTCTTGAATGGCGAGCTAAAAGAGGAGGTTTATGTTGAGCAACCTCCAGGCTTTGAAGTTGGCACCAAGGTGTACAAGCTGAGAAAGGCTCTGTATGGATTGAAACAGGCACCCAGGGCTTGGTACGAAACGCTGTCACAATTCCTTATCAGCAATGGATTTCGGAAAGGAAAGATTGATAGAACTCTCTTCCTTCTCAAGGATGGAGGTGACATGCTGATGGTGCAGATCTATGTTGATGACATCATATTCGGATCAAGGAATATAACTCTCTGCGAGAAGTTTTCTCAACTGATGCAGACATCATTTCAGATGAGTATGATGGGCAAGTTAACATACTTTCTCGGACTCCAGGTCCAGCAGTCAGCTGATGGAATTTTTATCAGCCAGCGAAAGTATACGAAGGAGTTAATTCAGAAGTATTGCCCAGAGAAAACTAAGTCCCTTAGAATACCTATGAGCACCAGTTGTCAAATATTTCTTGATGAGCAAGGTGAATCAGTTGATCCTACCATCTACCGTGGAATCATTGGATCACTTCTCTATCTCACAGCCAGCAGACCCGACATCTCGTACTCAGTCGGAGTGTGTGCCAGATTTCAAGCCAATCCGAAAAAGTCACACATGGAAGCTGCAAAGAGGATAGTGAAATATCTGAAGGGGACTGAATCTCTTGGAATATGGTATCCCAGAAATGATGAACTTACACTCATTGGATATTCAGATTCAGATTTTGCTGGATGCCGTATAGATCGAAAGAGTACCAGTGGTACGTGTCAGTTTCTAGGACACAAGCTAATCAGTTGGTTTAGCAAGAAGCAGCACTCAGTTGCTACATCTACCACTGAAGCTGAATATGTTGCCGCTGCCAGTTGCTGTGCTCAAATTATTTGGATCAAGCAACAACTGGAGGATTATGAAGTGGACACTGGCTGTGTTCCAATCTATTGCGACAACAATAGCGCTATGTGCATCACGAAGAATCCGGTTCACCATTCTAGAACCAAGCACATAGATATTCGACATCACTTCATACGTGATCATGTCGAGAAGAAGGATGTCAGCGTGGACTACATCAGAACTGAAGATCAATTGGCTGACATCTTCACCAAGCCACTACCAGAAGCAAGATTCAAGGAGTTGTGCATCAAACTCGGTCTTCTAGAGATTGATGCGAGCCCAAGTATTGAGGAAGAATGAGTCCCAGCTCTCATTCTGTTCTTAGTCTTCAGGAGGATGCTGATTACGACTGAGTCCAAGCTCTTAGTTGTTTTCATTCAAGTGGTATCTCTAGCTCACTGATGATTACTACTGGCGGAACTTATCCCTTAATTGTCTAAGGAAATGAGTCCCAGCTCTCATTTCAATTTGCCAGCATAAACAATCAGTTCAAGCGAAATTGGGTCCCAGCTCTCAATTTCAAGCGATGATAAGAAGTGGATTTCTTGAAGAGAAGATGACGCGGAATAAAATTGAGTCCAAGCTCTCAAATTGTTTGTCTAAGTATGCCAGCACCAGTATGTGTATCAGTTGCCAACTGATAAAGATGCCAACCAGTTAGGGGGAAGTATGCAACTGGTATATGCTACTGATGACCAGTCATACCAGCTGTCTCAGAAAAGGCGGGATTGTTCAAATCCTTGGCGTGTGCGAACCTGAGAATTTAATGCGGCATTTAATGCCACATTTAATGTGCACAGTGTCTGCGCAGTCCGACGCTTGGGTGCCACCAATCGCTGCGTGCCACGTCAGCCCCACGGCGTAGCCCACGTCAGCACGACCGCGCACGTCGCACAGGGAACCGGGCCTGCTGATGACCGTAGATTCTGACTTGCTGAGAATTCATCCCGGTCGTTTAATCTTGCATGGCCCCAAGTATAAATACCCGATCACTTCCTTCTGGTTAATCTTTATGTTTCCCTAATTTCAGAACCCTAAATCTGTTCAAAATTCCTTCAACATTTTCTGAAGTCATGGCATCATCTTCTCAACCTCCAGCTGACAACCCTACATCTACATCATCCCAGCCTGGTTCACCAGACCTACCCCTCGCTGAAGCCCATATGCCAACATATACTGGCATAGTGAAGATTGAAGATGTCGATTACACATATCCATTCGCCCGACTGGTTCAGTTGAACAGGCCGGCAACCAGGGGACAGCTCTCAAACGCGCAGGTTAGGGCTGCTCAGGTCCAGAAAGAGAAAATATTAAATGCAAAATTGGCCTTGAAAAATTTCGGGGAGGAGCTGATGGAGATGATTGACCGAGAAGAGCTCCGGCAGTACCTGACGGCGACACCCCAAACTTTTCATCCACACATGGTAGCCGAGTTCTACGCTCGGGCCGTGATAGCTGACGACAGGAAGTCTTTCACAACTTCCGTCTTTGGTCACTTGATCACCGTCACTGCGGAATACCTCGCCGATCTCTTCGGACTGAGGAATGAAGGAGAAGAAGTGGCCACGTATCATCAGGATGATACGGTGGAATTCCGGAGGAGGTGGGCGCAGTGGAAGAAGCCAGAAGTCACCGCCTTCCGGACTGGCATGAAGAAGTCCGAGATGGAGGAGTACTGGCAAATGGTGTGCGACATTGTGGTTCGCATGCTACAATGCGAAGTCGGCTCGTACGCCGAGTTGAGCCTGCGGAAGTTCTCCGTGATGTGTGCCCTGGTGGATGGAGTTCAGGGCAACTGGGCCGAATTTTTCTTTGGCCGGTTGCTGGAGAATATGGCGCGGAACATCATCGTGCCAACGGAAGGGAGATTTGCCCACGCCGTATCCTTCGGGCTGAGGATCAGCCACATACTGGAGATGGAATTGGGTGATGGCGTGGATCAGGGGGAACAGCTGGTTGGTTCCGACTTCATACCAGCCACGAAGGCGAAGTTGCCCCACCCAGATTACAAGAAGCCACGGAGGCTGAAAGGGAAGTCAGCAGTGGACCCTGCTGAGGTCGTTTCTGAGGAGGACTCAGAAGACCTGGGAGAGCAAGTCCCAGCTGTGGCTCTCCCACTGACTGAGGAGGCAAGGGCAGAGCTGAAGAGGAAGCTGGAGACGGAGTCTCTATTCGAAACCATGGAAGGCGCGGTGGCTGAGGCGACTGGTATCCACCCACGGGATATACAACTAGTACCAGTCACCAGCAGCCACCATCAGCCGTTGCATATGACCCTGAGTCTGGGAAGATCTCCATCCCAGTCAAAAAGTCCGTCTTGGGACTGACTGAGGAGGAGACCCTCGAAAGGATGACTCGCAAGAGGAAGCGCATCCAGACCAGAGCTCAGAAGCTGGTAGAGCAGGCGAAGAAGGAGCAGCAAGCCTCCATAGTCAGGAGGAAGCAAGCCCAGGCACGGCTGAAGGCCTTGGCCGACCAGCAGAAGAGAGAGGCGGAGCTGGCTGCCAGGGATGAGAGGTTTGCCAAGATAAAGGCAGAGACAGAGGCCAGGTGCCAGGCAGAGCTGGCAGAACAGATGAGACTGGCGGCCAAGGGCAAAGGAAAAGCGCTCGAAATCTCAAGTGCCGGCCGACCAGCACCAGCCCCACCAGGCAAGCTCCTACCTGAAGAAACTTTTGAACGCCTACTGGTGATGGGTGCTGACGAAGACATTATGTCTATCGTGGACCAGTACCAGGAGCAAGAGGAAGCTACTGGTGAAGGTGAGGACGTCCCACTGGCTGCGCAAGGGGAAGCCAGTGGAGGAGCTGAGGACGACCCACTGGCCGCGCAAGGGGGTGCCAGTGGAGGAGAAGAAAAGCGGGCGACCACCCCGGTACAACTGGCGAGCTTCTCGGATGTCAGTTCTGAATCCGAGGATGAAGAGGAACCAAGGGCTGAGGAGCCAGAGCAGGAGCCAGCTGCGGAGGTGGTTCATTACTCAATGGTGCAGAGGATGGAGCCAAGGGATCTGTTCCCAGACATTGATGATAAGGCTCGTCATCCTGCCAGTCGCCTCCGATCCACAGATGCCTCGACATCAACTTCCGGGCGACCAGCAGCATTCTCTACACCACCAGCTAGGCGTGCACGAACTGAAAGGCGCCCTTATATGCTCTGCATCCAAGAGCATCAACTGGTTGATGAGGATACCTTCCAGGCACGAGTGACAGGGGTGCACCGGTGGGAGCAGCGCGGGGAGATGGCCTTTTATAATTCAAGAGTGCAAGAGCCATCTGCATTCAACATCATACCCTTCAGCGGACTCCCCCACCAGTCGGTATATGCCTCCAGAATCTCTGACTGGTGCCTGCCCCTGCAGCCAGTGGAATATTACAATTCCACTCTCTATGAGTATGCTGAGAACATCACGGTGGAGGTGGAAAATGCCGTCAATGACGAGATGATATCCAGCTACCGAAGGCTCTGGAGGGTGGATCCGGAACTATGTCTGGAGTTCCGGAGGTGGCGAATTTTTGATAGATGCCAGCGCCTGCTGACTGTGGAGAAGCGGGCGGTTCTCTATGCCAGGCTGGGTCTTGGCTACTGGAGAGCGGAGGAGGAGTGGGCTAATGCTTTCATGGGCACCGATCCTGAATGCCCCCAGCAGCTGTCTACAAGGAGGATCAAACGCCGCTTGCTGAAGATTGCAGAGTATAGGCAGCTGACTGGAAGCTCCGGCCTCCCGCCACGGAAAAAGGTCAAGTTACCTTTCCTCCAGTTCCGAGTCACCAGTCGGGGGTACCAGCTGACGTACGCGCTCCGACGCCTCAAAGTGCTGGTTACCCTCCCAAGGATCCCTCCCTATCATGCTATCCTGTTCGACATGGCTGCCTGCGCCTTGCTGGTAGACCACATTGTGGAGGAGGATCCTTCTAGTGGTTTGTGGCTGACCCTTGCCGTCCCTCCTGTTCCTATTGTCTCGGGCGATCTCGTCCCTGATCATATGGACTGGCAAGTGGTGGATTTCACAGCCCCACCCGTTTTTGAAGAAGTCCAGACTGCTCCAGCTGCAGTGCCAGTAGCAGAGCCAGCAGCTGATATACAAGTAGAGGAGTCAGCAGCAGCTGATGTACAA
>JAPKLW010004974.1:1243-23365 GCA_026898455.1 Plectranthus barbatus
AATCTATTCCGCTGCACTTCGTGTGTGTACTTTATTGTAACCACGACGACTCTGATCATAAGGGACCAACAAATTATGCATATAATCACTAATTTTTATTTATCGATTATTTTTTAATCGAAACTATAGTGTATTGCTTTTATTTTATAGCAAAATTATTTAACTCTCATTAAAATGCATATGTAATTACTATATAATGCATAACAAGTGCAGATATAATGATGAATGATGATTTCTCTGAAAAAAAATTACATTTTATCTATCATATTCTGCATTATATAATATAAATTCATGCATTATATTGTGCAACTACATTCATTTTAAGAATTCATGCACTGTTACGAGAATTATGCATATAATCACTAATTCTCATTTTTTATAATGATTTTTAAATCGAAATGATGGTCCCAGTTTCTCAAAGTAATTATGTTGCACAACGGAATATTGATTAATAAGAAACTTGAAATTTTCCAAACTAAGTGTCAATCTCAATTTGGTTTGTCAAAGCTCAGTATGCTATTTAAGACTAGATAGTCTTTAGTGTCAGTTTTAGTCTATACTTCAACATTTGAGTGTTGAGTTTTAAAGTACATAAACTAATAATGCATAAAACAATATAAACACAAGGATCTATAGTGGTTAAGACAAAAAGGTCCTACTTTCACTCTTCAGACACAAGTCTGGAAATCCACTAAGTGTTAGATTCACATGGTGCTCTTACGGTGTATCGCATGATTGAGGATGCCTTGTCCTTCAATCCACAAACTCACTCGCCTAGTCCTTTGTTCGTCCTTCACTTCACAGATCCTCGGAGTGTGGGCACACCATGCAGCCTCCTCGTCACCGGAATAGGGTCTTTATAGTTCACCCTGGAACTGTTAGCTTGGCAGCAAGATCGCGCGTAAGAGTCAAAGTATAAATCGTACTTGACTGTTATTTTCTTTCTTAGAGAGAAAGAATGCTTAGATTATCTCAAGAACAAATGTTCTGAGTCTCGTGTTCAGATCAGTGACACATGAAAAACTTCAATGCCTAAGACGTTTGAGTCATAAATTTAACAGAGTTTGGACTCTTTAAAATTGCAAGTTAGGAGTTTAAATCTATTGAGTTACTCGACTATTAATAGATGAAGGATTGAGATTCAAATATCTGTAGCCATTAGACACATTGGATTTTAAACCAATTCAATGTTTCTATCCTCTGCACGGGTAGGTAGCCTTTACTGAAAACTACTGTGCATTTTCCCACATTTTCGCTCTTTATTTAATTGCGACAGTGACTGTTCACCTTGTTGGGTTTTATATACAGAAAACATTTATTACAATGAGTATACATTTAACGGTATTTCTTATCTGTTAAACAAACTTACAAGCGAGTAACAATGGTATCATTTTATCTCACTGATAGGTACGATCATACTGCGTGTTGTAGATCACAGAAGACAGTATGATCACTTGACCTAGTGAGATATAAATATTATCGGAGCCGCAACAACGTACAAGGATAAGTATGTCGGTGTAGGCTGCAACATAGTCAGAAAGAAGCTATCTATCTTGATTACTTAATATGTTGGTACGTGCGGTTGCGTATTTATTGGACCACACTGAGATGTATTCTACTGTCTGAGATCAGAGAATACATAGGATGGGGACATTCCCTTAGGAGCTCAATAACATTCATCGTGCTAAAGTCCTGTAGGCTGATTAAGTTCAAGCACGAGTGATAAGGTTTGAGTGGTACTGCTCAGGAAATAAGATATTAATTAATTGTGGAAGCTTGTCAGAAGCTCCAATAAATTAATGAATGCCCAGTAACCTTAAATATGAGGGTTCTCAAGTAAATGCAACTCGTTCTCATAACGTGGTAGTAAAGGGGTAGGTCAATATTAATTCTGTGGTGAAAAGAATTAATATTAATTAATTAATTAATTGTGTCATGTGTTGTGGACATGGGAATTAATTAATTCATAGGCCCACTTTATTATTTGCATTAGGTCCCAGGTCTAATTAAATATGCTGAATAGAGCCCAGTAGCCCATTAGTGTTGAAACCCTAGGTCTATAAATAGAGAGTTCTCTCTCTCAGTTTGTATCACAATTCAAATCAATTGAAACCCTAGATCTAGAGAGAGAAGGGCGGCGCATCCAGTGTGTCTGGGAGGAGAAGAAATTCGACTCCGGCTTTCACATTCACAGTCCTATGGAATCCTCACCAGTAGCAGGATTGAACAGTATTGGGATACATATCTGAAGACATAATCTGGAGAATATATTTCCTCTTAATCTCTTTCTCATTTAATGAAATCTAGAAATTAGATCTATTGCTAATATCTGTTTTCACAGATTTAATTAGTCGTGTGGTTGAATAAGGGGATTGAAACTCAAATTGGAAAGATCGGATCAGACCCTATGGAGTTAAGGTAAACTCAAATATCCACTGCATTAAATTCATAGGAGCATCGTATGTTAATTTCTCTCAACATCCATGAGTGGTCCGGTTTTATTTGGATTTAGCGGTTCAGTTTGCCATGAAATACCTACAATTGGGATCAGAGCGTTATTTCGTTTTCATAATTCCGTTGGATGAGCAATTTATTCGATTATGCATGTATGAATTAATAATTGCCGTCGATGGTTCGGTTTTTGTTCCTCGTGGCAACCCGTTCGATTTAATCCGTGGTGGTTTATCCATGTTTCGATTAAATCATTTTTTTGTAAAATCATGAGAAAATCTGTGATTAGATTTAATAGAAAAAATTGTAATAGAATGGTCTATTATAATTTTGTTTTCAAATATTTTAATTTGTACGGGTTGAAGAATAAGACAGAGATCGGCGAGGCGACGACGGCGACAGGAGCTCGCGGCGCCATGTGTCTGAGGAGGTGCAGTGCAGCGGCGGCAGAGCACGACGACAGGCAGGCGACCGTATCGAATTTACGGATATTGCATACAATCATAATTTACAGTAAAACCTAGCATGCTCCTATGAATTTAATTCGAATTGTGGATTGAGAATTTACCGTTATTTCGTAGAGTCTGATCCGATCTTTCGCGTTTGAATATCCAACTTTAATTCAACCACCCGATTCGATTTAATCTATGGAAACAGAAATTAGAAATCTAATTTCTAAATTAAATCGAAAATAAAGAAAAACAAGAAGGAAGCATTCTGTTCTATAGATCAGATCTTCAGGGCTGTATCCCAATGCTGTTCAAATCTGCTACTGGTGAGGGTTCCACAGATCTGTAGTTGTATAAGGCCAGAACCGAAATTCTCCTCCTCTTGCACAGAGCCGTCGCCCCTCTCTCTCTGCCTCTAGGGTTTCACTGATTTGGATTGTGTTCAAGGTTGCTAGGGTTTCCAGAGAGAGATGTCTATTTATAAACCTTGGGTTTTAACCCTAATGGGCTGTTGGGCTCAATTCAGCATATTTAATTGGGCCAGTCCTGGGACATAATGCAAATAATAAAGCGGGCCTATAAATTAATTAATTACCATGTCCACAACCCAGGACACAATTAATTAATTAATATTAATTCTTTTTCACCACAGAATTAATATTGACCTTCCCCTTTATTACCACGTTGTGAGAACATGCTGCATTAATTGAGAATCCCCATATTTAAGGTTACCGGACATTCATTTATTAATCGGAGCCTCTGACAAGCTTTAACTACAATTAATTAATATCTTATTATTCCTGAGTAGTACCACTCAATCCTTATCAATCATGCCTAAACTTAATCAGCCTGCAGAACTTTGGCACGATGAATATTATTGAGCTCCTCAGGGAATGACCACATCCTATTACTCGGATATGGTTACTTAAACCCGGTCTCAGGCAGTACTACACTAACTTCTGTTACCCAAGATGCGGATATACGAGCACGTTACTTAGGCTCTCCGCCATGGCAAGTCAAAGCAACAGTCAACCCGTGCAAACCCCTGAACCTTCGTTAGGGTTTGGACTCAACCAATATCGAGATCTTGTAGTCGCTGATGTCAGACAGTCGAATATATCTCACTGCGGTCCATCAATATGCCACCCCTGCTTACCAGCATGTCAAGTAACCAAGACAGACTACTTATTCTGACAATGTCGTAGCCATCCGGACAGACGTATCGTCATACGCTGTCTCGGCTGTGATTAGGTTTATGTCTGACTAGGTCAAGTGATCATATTGTCTTCTGCGATCTACAACACGCCATATGATCGTCCCTATCGGTGAGACAAGAGGATAACATTGTTACATACATGTAAGATTGTTTGGCAGATAGGATAAATGAATCGTCGTATACTCATTATAATAAATGCTTTCATTATACAAAACCCATCAATCTCCCACTTATACTCAAAGCATAACTAAGCTATTACAGACTATACAGTCCTTCTATCTAGCCTGCTATCTCATTAACCACTGTCAATGGTCGGCATCCACCTCAGACCCAGCTCACGAATTTGTTTTTCGTAAACTTTCTGCGGTAAGCTCTTTGTAAATGGATCAGCAAGGTTGTCCTTAGTGTCAATCTTCTTGATCAGCACATGACCTCTTGATACGATTTCTCGTATGATATAGTACTTTCTCTCTATGTGTTTGCTTGCCCTGTGAGACCGCGGTTCCTTCGAGTTTTCCACTGCACCAGAGTTATCACAATAAATTATGATGCTCTTCGGCAAACTCAGAATCACGCCCAACTCCAAAAGGTATTTCCTGAGCCATACCCCCTCTTTCGAGGCGGCAACATATTCCGCCTCCATGGTGGACTCAGCAATGCATTTCTGTTTTGAGCTCCTCCAAGATATAGCTCCACCTCCCAGGGTAAACACATATCCTGAGGTGGATTTCTTCTCATCCTGATCCCCTTGGAAATCCGAGTCTGTATAACCCACAGGGCACAAATCCTGACTTTGATAAACTAGGCAGAAATTCCTATTTCTCTTCAAATACTTGAGGATGTGCTTTACCGCAGTCCAGTGCGCCTGTCCAGGGTTAGACTGACATCTTGCTACCATGCCAACGGCATAACAAATATCTGGCCTGGTACATAGCATCGCATACATGAGGCTACCCACTGCCGAAGCATATGGTACAAGACTCATCTCATCTTTCTCCCGCTGTGTCTGAGGACACTGCCCACTAGAAAGATGAATGCCATGTCTGAAAGGTAGCAAACCTTTCTTGGCGAGTTGCATGTTGAACCGGGCAATCACAGTATCCACATAGGATGCCTGGGATAAGCTCAACATTCTTCTCTTACGATCTCGTAAGACCTTAATCCCAAGAATGTAGCCAGCTTCTCCTAGATCCTTCATTTGGAACTGTTCGGATAACCAAGCCTTGATTTCCGACATCACTCCCTCGTTGTTTCCAAATAGGAGTATGTCATTGTAGGATTCGAGTCTACGGTCAACAACATGAGTTGTTATTTAATTCGCAGGACCGTTCTTAGGATATCAAAAACAAATTCAATTAAATAAACCATGCGAATTCTATGCATGCTCCTACAAACATAATTGCATAGGATGGATTAAGGGAAATACCTTTCTTCAATCGTTTGATCTACAGATCTAGATCGGAGAATGAAAGATGAAGTTAGATCTGAAGCGGAATGGAACTCTTCTTCGATTGTGTTCCTGCAGATCTGATCTTCTGATCTGTTCCCTTGCTCCTTGGAAATCTGGTGAGGAGTGTGTGAGCCAGACCAGGGATCAAATGCAAATAATAAAGTGGGCCCTCTTTATTAATTAATTATTCCTTGTTCAACCCAGAACATAATTAATTAATAAAATATTGTTTTAACCTTCACCACGGTAACAATGTTGACTCGCCCCTTTATTACCACATTATTAGGAACGGGTTGCATTAAACTAACATGATCCACATATTTAAGGTTTTAGACATTCATTAATTAATTTGGTTTATGACAATTAACCACAATTAATTAATATCTTATTTCCTGATTAATACCACTCACTCCTTTTCTCTTATGCTTGAACAAATCATTCAGCCTGCAGGACTTAGCATAAAGAACCTTGTGAGCTCATCAGGGAATGACACCATCCTGAAACGGATATGCTTACCTATACATCCAGCCTAAGCAGACCCCACACCAATTGCCAACACCCAAAGTGCAGGTATAAGAGTACATGTAAGACTCGCCACCATAGCAGATCAAAGTGTTGTCAATCCGTGTGTGCCCCTTATCATTCAGTAAGGTTTAAGATCATAGGAAGTATGTTAGGGATCTGGCTCATTCATATGTCAATGAGAATGGCACATCCCACAGTTGATCCCATCAATACATAAATATGTACCGACACATCAAGTAGCTAGGATAAGCCCACTTATGAACCGATGTGCCGCATCTTAAACCAACAGCCTATCCAGGGTCTGTTTCAGCTGTGATACTGTTTATATCTCGCTAGGTCAAACAAACCATATGATCCTCTGTGATCTCCTACACACCATATGGTCATCCCTATCTATGAGATAAAAGGATATTATAGTTCGTTATATGTTCACATTTATCAGATAGCAAGAATTGTTGATGCAACACATAAATGAAGGCCATTATACAAACACTTAATCATTTATGCTTTCTGTATACAATCCCAACAATCTCCCACTTATACTCAAAGCATAATACCATTACTTTTATAGAGTATTAAGTGTGTCTATTCAATCTAGCTATTACAAAATGGGACATAAGATGTCCAGCCTCAGATCTATAGTCCAAGAGCACGAACGTGTTCCTCATAGATCTTCTGAGGCAACCCCTTTGTAAATGGATCCACTAGATTCTCTTTCGTATCTATCTTTTGGATTTGTACATCGCCTCTTGCTACGGTTTCTTGTATGATGTGGTACTTTCTTTCTATGTGTTTTGAAGCCTTGTGAGACCCGGGTTCCTTCGAGTTTGCCACTGCACCAGCATTGTCAAAATATATTGTGATTGGTTTAGGCAAACTCGGAACAATATCTAGCTCTAGGAGGAAGTTCCGGAACCATACAGCTTCCTTTGAGGCTTCTGAAGCTGCTACATATTCAGCTTCCATGGTAGAGTCCGCGATACATTTCTGTTTCACACTCCTCCAAGATACAACTCCTTCTCCCAAGGTAAACACATATCCAGAGGTCGATCTCTTCTCATCTTGATCCGCTTGGAAATCCGAATCCATGTACCCAACAGGACACAAGTTCTCACACTGATATACAAGACATAAGTCTCGTGTTCTTCTCAGATACTTGAGAATGTGTTTAACCGCATTCCAATGCGCCTGACCGGGATTGGATTGATATCTTGCTGCCATGCCAACAGCATAGCAGATATCTAGCCTAGTACAAATAGGGGTGTAAATGAACCGAGCCGAGCCGAGTAGTGAGCTGCTCGAGCTCGGTTCGTGAGAAATATATGCAGTTTGAGCTCGGTTAAAATTTGAGTTTTTGAGCTCGAGCTCGAGTTCGAGCTCGACTCGAGCTCGACTTGCTAGAGAACTTATCAAGCTCGCGAGCTCGAAGTCGAGCTCGGTTCGAACTCGTGAGCTCGAGTTTGAGCTCGGTTCGAGTTCGTTTACCTTAAAAAAAATTCCAATAAAATGCAAATCTTATAATATACATAAATCATAAATGTAAATAAGTGCAAATAATATAAAATCATTCAACAATAAAGTTTCAATAAACTCAACAAATTTGCTCCAAACAGATAACAATCAAACTTCACCAAACAAATTAAAAATTTTATAAGACTAAATTATTAAAACTTAATATTTATATAGATATAGTAAGTAGATAGAATATAAAATAATTATAACTAATATATTTTATTTATAATAATTTATATAAATATATATGTATATATACATTACAAACACCAAATAACTAATAAAATTTATATTTTAAAAATAAAACAAAATGATTAACTTTATATTTAAAAATGTGACTAAGATATAGTAATAATAATATCAAATAATCATAGAGCATATAAATTGTTTATATATTATTGAAGTTCTTAAATTTGTTTATAGATAATTAATAGATTTGACTTGATTTAAAGTCATTAAATCATAATAATATTTATATTTACAAAATATAAATTAAATGAGTAACTTAAATTTTAAAAATGTAACTTAGATATAGTAGATAGTATATCAAATAATCATACCTTATATAATTTGTTTATAATAGTTGATATAGATATATATGTATACATTATATATACATTACAAACATGAAACATTCAATTAAAGCAATAAGATTATAAAAAAGTTTATGTTTTAAGATAAAAATAAAATATTACCTTAATATTTAAAAAGGACTTAGATATAGCGGAAAGTATATCGAATAATCATAACTTATATAGTTCTTTTATAATGGTTTATATAGATATATATGTATATGTACATCACAAACAAGAAACATTCAATTAAACAATTAAATTATAATAAAATTTATATTTTTTAAATAAAAAATGATTAACTGAATATTAAAAATATTACTTAGATATAGTAACAACAATATCGAATAATCATTGCTTATAAAATATATAAATTATTTATAATATATTGTTTGTTTAAGTTTTTCTTAGAATTACAAATAAAATAAATATGTCATAGAATGGATTGTTTCAATTTGTAAATGAAATTAATTAATTTGATTAAGTTACATATATCTACAAAACTATATTTGAAATAATTATAACCCATATAAATAATTTTCATTCCTAAATTAATATTTATCTTATTTTTTATATAAATTAAGTTTTTTATATGGTATTGTATGTTTAATCATATTATTATTATTATTTATAGACATATAGATATAGTAATATCAAACAAATATGAAATATAATTATATAATAATAAAAAGATAGAAATAAAAAAATATGAATATTAAAATTTAATAAAAAACGAGCTTATAAACGAGCCTATTCACGAGCTTAGTAACGAGCATACTCGCGATCTCTAAAAAGAGCTTGTTCACGAGCTTAAAAACGAGCATGCTCGCGAACATGTTCGAGTTCGAGCTCGGTTCGAGGTCGAACTCGAACATGTTCGCGAGCTTAGCGAACCGAGTACATCCAAGCTCGAGTTTGGTTCGTTAACGTTAACGAGCTCGGTTCGAGGCTTGAGCTCGGTTCGTTTATTAAACGATTGAATTTCGAACGAGCTTTTCTCGAGTCTATATCCGAGTAGCTCACGAGTAGCTCGGCTCATTTACACCCCTAAGTACAAAGCATTGCATACATGAGACTTCCCACTGTAGAAGCATATGGTATTAAAGACATCTCATTCTTCTCTTTCTCTGTCACAGGACATTGTGACTTTGAAAGACGTATTCCATGACAGTAAGGCAGCAAGCCTCTCTTAGAATTTTGCATGCTAAAACGAGCCAACACAGTATCAATGTAAGAGCCCTGAGATAACCTTAACACCTTTTTCCTACGATTCCGCAGGACTTTGATCCCAAGGATGTAACCAGCATTTCCCAGATCTTTCATTTGAAACTGCTCGGATAACCAACCTTTTATGCCTGACAACACTTCCACATCATTTCCAAATAGGAGAATGCCATCTACATAAAGTGCAAGAAAAACCACGCTTCCACTGACACATAAACGGTACACACAACTCTCGTTTTCGCACTGTGAAAATCCATAGGATTTGATCACATCGTCAAAACGTTTGTTCCATGACCTTGAAGCTTGTTTAAGTCCATATAGTGACTTCTTAAGCTTCCAGACAAGATGCTCTTGATCTTTCTGCACATACCCTTCTGGCTGTTGCATGTAGATGTCACGACCTTTTTCAAGGTACCCGTTCAAGAACGCGGTTTTGACATCCATCTACCAGATCTCAAGATCCATATGTGCTGCTATGGACAGAAGTATTCGAATGGATTTTAACATTGCAACAGGTGAGAAGGTTTCATCATAGTCAATACCTTCCTTTTGACTATAACCTTTCGCCACCAGCTTGGCCTTAAATGCCGTTATGTTATCATTCGAATCCTTCTTTCTCTTGTATACCCACTTACTGCCTATGGTTTGAAAACCATCTGGAAGTAAGGATTTCTGGTACACATCCATAGCCGTGATCGATTCAATTTCAGAATCCATGGCTTGACGCCATTGATAGGCATCCTTGTCACTCATAGCTTCATCGTATGTCCATGGGTCGGTATCATTCAGTCCGTCTTCAGGGATTAAGTCAGAAGACTCTCCCACAAACATATACCGCTCAGGCTGCCGAGGCAACCTCCCACTACGACGAGGCCCCTTTAATGTGTCTGTGTTAGGTGCATTCAATTGTGATTCACCATCTTGCACCGGCGGCCTTGCAGTTGGTTCTATACCTATTCCAGGTATGCTCAGATTGCCACGGGGTTCTCCTGATGGATTTGAATTGTTCTCTTCAATTTCTCGAAGTACAATCTCGCTCTTGGTCTTGTGATTTCTCATGAATTCATGTTCCAGAAATCTTGCATTGGTACTCACAACGACTTTATGATCTTCTGGATCATAAAAGAAACCACCCTTTGTTTGCCTGGGATAGCCCACAAACAACATTAACTTAGATCTCCCCTCCAACTTGTCAGCTTCCTTATTCAGCACGTATGCTGGACAACCCCACACTCTTAGCTTGGACAAATTGGGCTTATGTCCATACCAAAGTGCAACGGGAGTTTTAGGAACTGATTTGGAAGGTACTAAGTTAAGTAAGTACGCTGTTGTTTCTAGTGCATGTCCCCAAAAGGAAATCAGTAAACTGGCATAGCTCATCATTGATCTAACCATTTCCAACAGAGTTCTGTTTCTTCTCTCTGCTACACCATTCTGCTGAGGAGTGCTAGGTGCAGTCCACTGGGAAGTAATCCCTTGATCTGCCAGATACTGGAGAAACTCATTGCTGAGGTACTCCCTACCACGATCAGATCGCAGTGTCTTTATGGTCTTGTTCAACTTCTTCTCTACCTCAGCCTTTAATTCCTTGAATTTGTCAAGGCATTCAGACTTATAGTGAAGTAGATAAACGCGTCCATATCTAGAGTAGTCATCTATAAAGGTGACAAAGTATCTGTGCCCACCGTGGGCTTGCGTTGACATAGGTCCACACAGATCACAGTGGATGAGGTCCAACAAATCATTTGCTCGAGACTCACTTGCCTTAAAAGGCCTGGTCGTCATCTTCCCCTCTAGACAAGACTCACAAACTCTATGTGGAACTACCTGGATTGGATCCATAATTCCACAGTCAACGAGTTTCTAGATTCTTTTAAGATTGACATGGTCGAGTCTCAAGTGCCAAAGATATGTTATATCCTCACTTGAAGAAAACTTTCTTTTCCGTTGGTTAGACAAATTATATGCCTCTTTCACTGTCGGTTTGTTTGAACATGTAATAACATAAAGAGAATCTTTCAGTGACCCATGACAGATAACAACGTTATTTCTCATGATAGAAACATCTCTACCAAAAATAACGGAAAATCCATCATCAAAAAGTTAGGAAACTGAAATCAAGTTTCGCCGAAAAGTCGGCACAAACAAAACATCTCTTAGTGTTAAAACATTATTCCCAAAACATAAAGTAACATCTCCAATTGCTGTTGCAGACACTCTAGCAGCATTTCCCATGGAGATGGTAACCTCGCCATCTTCAAGCTCTCTAGTCAGCTCGAACCCCTGCATAGAGTAACAAACATGATCAGTAGCTCCAGTATCCACTATCCACGAATGGATAGAAACTGATGCTAAACATGTTTCAACGACTAGTGCAGAAGATGACGTACCTTGTTCCTTGGTGACAAACACCGGACAATTTACTTTACAGTGACCTTTCCTTTTACATGCAGAACATACCTTTCTTTTGTAAACTTTGCCTCCAAATCTTTCTATAGGAACATCACTAGTCGAATTGTTCATGCTTACATCCTCTACACTTGGGAGTGGGAAGTGATAGTCAAGCACAACAGCAGGCAAGTAATCATTGATCTGTTGAGCAGCCTCCAAGAAACTGATCAACTGATCCAGAGTGAACACCTTGTTTTCGACTATAGAAGTGAAGTCATAGAAAGATTCTGGAAGGGAGTCGTATATGACATCAGTCTATAACTGATCATTCATATTTCCACCAAATAAGATATAGAATCTTCTGAGGTTATCCATGTGCAGCACATGCTCCCTTACATTACCACCTTGTGCCAGCTTACAGTTCACAATTCTCATTATGAACTTAGCACTGGCAGTCTGTCCAAGCCTACCATAAGTCATAATCAGATCTCTCCAAATCTCAACAGCGTCAGTACAATACTGATACTTGAGCTGAAGTTCCTCAATCATGGATGACCTGAGCATAGATAATAATTTATCATTGCTCGTCATCCAATTTTCAAAGGACCTTCTTGAGGAATCTGAGGACTCAATGAAAGGTACAGCCGGACGAGGCACAAGTAACACAAACACAGTCTGTGTAGTAAACATACATCGCTCCATGAGCCATTTCCATTCTAGGAAATTCGAACCCTTCAAGGGATTTTGTGCCAAAATATGAATAATAACAGACATATCTGAAAATGAATAAATGAATAAATTAAGAACAAACAACAGAACAGTTGAAACAAATATGTATAGTAACCTTTAGATAAAACAATACAATTTGTTTCCTCCAATTGCCCAAGCTAATTCACCGCAAGCTACCCGAGTAGACCGTTTACGATGAACGCTCAACCAGATCAAATGATTCTTTAATTTCTTAACATGCCAGGTATCTTAAGCAAAAGAAATTAATATTGGAGATCTTAATACCATGTTCACCTATCCGGAGCAGGGACATCTCAAAAGATTTATACTCCAGGAAACATCTAAGCCAAAATAACCACAAGCCTAACTCCGGACATTAAAAGGCGATTCGACATACGTACTAGACCCATGCGTCCTACCGTTAACATCCTTTGTTAGCCTACTTAGATTAATCTTAGAGATGAGTGAAAGTTGTCTCAATGCAAGCTACCCGAGTAGACCGTTTGCTTAGAGGCTCCCACCTCTCATCTTAAAATAAGTGTTCTATTTTGGAAACCTCATCGCATTGGAACTTGTGAGGGACCCCTAAGGTAAGCTACCCGAGTAGACCGTTTATGCTTCGAGATACCCCACTTCCAATGAGAAGTCGTATTTGTGGAGGTCTAATGATCTTGGTTAGAAAAGAACCAAAATCTAGCTTAGTATTTTAATTCTAAAGGTTTCATGCGCACACATTGTTTTATGTTGCCATAAATTACGTCAACTCCCAAAATTCCATCATAAATTAATATGAATCCGGAATTTATAAACATAATTTAAAACATAAAATAAATCACATAAGACATGCTCAAAAATTAAATTGCAACATGCTTATAAAAGTAAATAATTAAAGCAAATAGGCATGCTTTCCTATTATTTACTAGTGCGCACATAATAAATCACATCATACGAGAAATAATTAAATATACAAATATCGTGGCCCTCAGATGCGATTACAAATTAAATCCTATCTATTACAAGGGTTTAATTACAATACAGATCTTCAGAATTGGGCTCCCACTCTTTAATCTGAAACTGCAACACTTGGGTTGAATTAGGGTTTCAGAAATACGGACAGCCATCGGGTCAACGGGCCCGTACCAAAACCCTAACAGCGAAACCCTAGCATGAAACTAGGGTTTCAGCCGCCTCCATCCAGCCCACCGCCGCCCTCAATCTCCAGCCGCCGCCTGCGGCTGGTTCACGTCGCCAGGGGGTCGCCGCAGTCTCAGCCCGCCGTCGCCTTCGTTGCCGGCCGACCATACAGCGAGGGAAGCAGCCAAAATAGCCGTGACACATGCAGGTGCAGCCCAGCCGCGCACGGCGCAACCCTAGGGTTGCAGCCGCACGCCGCCGCCACCCTCGTTGCCGCAGCCACTGCCCGCTGTTCGCCTCCGTCTGCACAGCCCCGATGGTCCGCCGCCGCCTGCGGCCTGGCTGAACGTGCGCGCGCGCGGAGGAGTTCGGCCCAGCCGCGCACGGCCAAACCCTAGGGTTTGCCATGCGCCGCCATTCTCTGTCGTGCGCCGCCGCCGACGACTCCCACAATGTTGCGTTCTTCGTTCTTCAATTCTCGTCCTTCTCTCCGGATCCAATTTTACAAATTTGAAATAAAAAAATACAAAGTAGATCTAAATCTATTACAATGATTTTCCCTATCAAATCTAACCACGGATTTTCTCGTGGTGAAAAACAGATCCAAAAAACGAGAATGCCCTGAGTATAAAACATACACAACAATTTAAATCCATCCATAAACATACAAATTTATTTAATTAAATTTATCTAGGATAGAGCCTAAGAACTAGAACCTGGCTCTGATACCAATTGTAGGATTCGAGTCTACGGCCAACAACATGAGTTGTTATTTAATTCGCAGGACCGTTCTTAGGATATCAAAAACAAATTTAATTAAATAAACCATGCGAATCCTATGCATGCTCCTACAAACTTAATTGCATAGGATGGATTAAGGGAAACACCTTTCTTCAATCGTTTGATCTACAGATCTAGATCGGAGAATGAACGATGAAGTTAGATCTGAAGCGGAATGGAACTCTTCTTCGATTGTGTTCCTACAGATCTGATCTTCTGATCTGTTCCCTTGCTCCTTGGAAATCTGGTGAGGATTATCCACCAAGTTGAATCAGAAAGCCGAAGGATTTGATCAGAATAAATCCCTCCTTCTGATCGCCCAATCTCGCCCTCTCTCTCTCAATATTCTAATTGAATATTAATTGTATACTGTATTTTGTGCTACATCTGATCTGAGAGGGAAAGACTATTTATAGTGTTAGGGTTTTGAGAAACCCTAACCCTAATTGGGCTTGAGCAGTGTGTGGGCCAGACCAGAGATCAAATGCAAATAATAAAGTGGGCCCTCTTTATTAATTAATTCTTCCTTGTTCAACCCAGAACATAATTAATTAAAAAAAAAATTTTAACCTTCACACCATATGGTCATCCCTATCTACGAGATAAAAGGATATTATAGTTCGTTATTTGTTCACATTTATCAGATAGCGAGAATTGTTGATGCAACGCATAAATGAAGGCCAGTATACAAAAATGAAGGCCAGTATACAAACACTTAATCATTTATGCTTTCTGTATACAATCCCAACAATCATCAATGTAAAGTGCAAGGAAGACGACGCTCCCACTAACACAAAGTCGGTAAACACAACTTTCGTTTTCCAACTGTGCAAATCCATAGGATTTAATCACATCATTGAAAAGTAAGTTCCACGACCTTGAAGCTTTCATAAGTCCATACAAAGACTTCCTAAGCTTCCAGACAAGATGTTCTTCGCCCTTGCTTATGTAACCCTGGGGTTGTTTCATATAGATGTCCCTACCTTCTTCAAGGTAACCGTTTAGAAAAGCGGTTTTTGACATCCATCTGTCAGATCTCGAGGTCCATATGCGCAGCTATGGCAAGGAGTATCCGGATGGATTTGAGCATGGATGCAGGTGAAAAGGTTTCGTCATAGCCAATGCCCTCTTTCTGACTATAACCCTTTGCCACCAGCCTGGCTTTAAAAGCCGTGATCTTTCCATCCGCCCCTTTCTTTCTCTTTTATACCCATTTGCACCCTATGGCCCTAAAGCCATCCGGCAAATCAGTTTTCTGGTATACATTCATAGCAGTTATGGATTCAATTTCAGAATCCATGGCGACACACCATTTGGCAACATCCTTGTCTTGCACTGCCTCTTCGAAGGTCAGTGGGTCAGAGTCTTCTTGTCTGTCTACCGGGCTCAAGTCCAAAGACTCACCCACGAACATGTACCTTTCCGGCTGGAAAATAACTCTCCCACTATGACGAGGCATCGGTGCCGTGTCAGTAGTAGGTGCAGTAACTTGTGGTCCTGCACCTTGCACTGTAGAACGTGTTTGTGGTGCTGTGCCTCTCACAGGTGCACCCACATCTACACGTTCCCCTTCCCTTGGAATTGCACTCTCGTTCTCAATTTCTTGAAGAACAATATCACTCCTTGACCAGTGATTACTCACATACTCGTCCTCCAAGAATCTATCGTTGGTGCTAACAACGACTCTTTGACTCTCAGGATAGTAAAAGTAACCACCTTTCGTTTGCCTGGGATATCCTATGAACAACATTACTTTTGACCTGTTTTCTAACTTATCAGGTTCCTTCGATAGTACGTGTGCCGGAAAGCCCCATACTCTAAACTTGCACAAACTAGGTTTGCGACCAAGGAAGAGCTCAGAAGGTGTCTTAGGAACTGATTTAGAAGGCACCACATTAAGCACGTAAGCTGCTGTTTCCAATGCGTAGCCCCAAATCAAAATTGGTAAGTTTGCATAACTCATCATTGATCTTACCTTAACTTGAGTAGTCGTCAATGAAAGTGACGTAGTACTCGTACACTCCACGAGCCTGCGTGGACATCGGTCCACATAAGTCAGAATGGATCAATTCCAACACTTCCTCTGCTCTAGACTGACTAGCCTTGAAAGGCCTAGTTGACATCTTGCCCTCGATGCAGGATTCGCAGACTTGATAAGGTACAACCCGTACTAGGTCCAATGTACCATCATCTGCAAGTCTTTGAATCCGCTTCAAGCTGATGTGACCCAGTCTCAAGTGCCAGAGATATGTAAGATCCTCATCAGAAGAAGTAAGTTTTCTCTTTCTAGGATTATTAATTACGGATGAATTACATGCAATACTTGCGGAAAACTTATGATTACAGTTAACAACATAGAGAGAATTATTCAGCATTCCACGACAGATAACACCGTTATTACCAATGATAGAAACACCACTATCAAAAATAACTGAATATCCATCAACATAAGTTTGGAAACTGAAATAAGGTTTCGCCGAAAATCCGGCACGTACAAAACTTCTCTTAAAGTTAAAATAGAATTATCAAAGTACAAGGTGAAATCTCCAATGGCAGCTGCACTCACTTGTGCTGCATTCCCCATTGAGATGGTAACTTCGTCATTCTTCAGCACCCTCCTCGGTGTGAACCCCTCCAAAATGTAACAAACATGATCAGTAGCTCCAATATCCACTACCCACGAATGAGTAGAAACCGATGCTAAACATGTTTCCGTTACAAATGCAAATGACGTACCTTGTCCCTTGGCATTCGGACAATCCACCTTTCCGCATCCAGCACACTCCTTCTTCTTTGGAGTGACCTTGACTCTCTTCCCCTTCCTAGACTTGCTATCACTGCCTGTTTTCCTGAACTTGCTCTCAGCACCATCGTCTCCAACCTTAGAGGTTGTTGAACCAGTACTAGAACCAGACAGAATAGGTTTCCGTGCTCACATGGTGGATTCCTCTACTACAAGGTCCTCAAGTAGCTCATGCAGAGCATACTCTCCCTTTGCAGCAGCAACCACCTTAAAGTCATATAATAGGATTCCGGAAGAGAATTCAGGATAATATCAATCTCGCCTGCGCACTGATATTACCACCCCGCACAGTAAACTGTCTCATGAGGTCAATCATAGACATCATGTGCGTAGTCACTGAACTATCCTCAACCATCTTCTTGCACACAAGATTGTGCACAAGCTTACAGTTAATGGTTCGCTCCACTTTGCCAAAATCTGTCGAGAGTTCCTTCCAAAGCTCTCCAGCCCTTTCGTGGTGTTCATACTTATGCCTTAATTCTCTAGACAGGGAACCCGTGATGAGCCAGAAGGCAAACTCATCATCATCCTCCCATCTTTCATAGAATTCAAGCTCAAGCTCGCACACTCCTCTTTGTAAAGAACATGTGCTTGATTTTTCAGATAAAGGATGTGTTTTATGCAGAAACTCCATTCATGGAAGTTTGGACCAGTTAGAGGATTGAGAGCAAGTATATGATAGACATTAGACATAGACATATCTGAAACAATAAAGCATCTTAAATAAGAACATACATGTAGAACTTTGAAAACAAATGCATTGAAAACCTTTTAATAAATCAAATACAAATGTTTTCCACTAATTGCCCAAGAGTTCCCACCGCAAGCTACACTCGTAGATGTTTACGATGTCACCCTCAACCAGAACTGCGGGTTTTAAGCCCCAATCCATTTAATTTCACTACCATGTCAGGATGCTTTTGACACTCGAAATTAATAATTAGTGAAAACCTTAAACCAAGCCATTTCTCAAGAACAGGGATGCAATTCTTGCATTATATTCTAAGATGCTTCTAAGAAATTAGCCACAAATTTAACTCCGACCAAGAGAGACAGTTTAGCATGGCACGTAACCATACCGCACAGCCCTTAAAGCTTTTGTTATCTATAATTTAAATGAATCCTAGAATTCTTGTGAAAGAGATCTACGCAAGCTACACTCGTAGATGTTTACGGAAAGCCCTCCCACTATTCAAATGAATTAAATTATTTGTCTAGAAATCCCAACAACCGTACCCATGCACCTCTAGGAACTAGCAAGCTACACTCGTAGACGTTTCCAGTATCCACATAATTTCTTTGTCATTATATTTCCCAAATTTTTGCATGTAATAATACAAGCCCAAAAATTCCCAAAATATAATCCAACAAGAAATTAATCACATAAGCATGCTTGGAAAGTTGTAAATAATAAAAGCGATAAATCATGCTTTTCCTATTATCTACACATGCTTAAATGCGCACATAAATAAATCATATATCATACGAGGACAATTAAGGCAAACAAAAATCCCTCGTGGCCCCAAAAATAGAAAAAATAAATTCTATCTATTACAATTTGAATTTGAATTTTATTTGGATTATTCCAAATCTTTTTCAAATCTTCCAAATCATCAAGGGCCTCCAAAAAATTGATCCACCAAATCTTTTTGGGATTTAGGCATTTGTGATCTAATGATTTGCCCTAACCCTAATGCAAACCCTAGGGTTTACACAGGATTGCACAAACCACCAAAACACGAGCCACCGCAATGGGACAACATCAGATGACGACGACCACCGCTGCCGGACCCGGCCGCCGCGCGCCCCTGTCCAGCCTCGCGCGCGCGCAGGCTGCTCACCGTGGCTGCTGCCCGCGTGCGCCGTGCGCGCGCTGCATGCCCCGGCCGCGCGCCTGCCCCGCCGCGTGCCGCTAACCGCCGTCGTCCTCGCCGGCCCTCCGTCGGCTCAGTCTTCGTTCTTTGTCCTCGACCCGTTCAATTACAGATTTTGAAAAATAAAAAATACAGAATCTATTCTATTACAATTTTTTAAAATCTACACTAATCACGGATTTTCTCGTGATTTTACAAAATTAATTCAGCCCTACACGGATAAACCACCGCGAGCTGAATTTCACGGGTTGCCACGAGGAACAAAAACCAACATCCACAAAATAATAAATTCATACATGCATATCGAATTTAATTATGAACAATAGAGCCATAAATCAGAAACCTGGCTCTGATACCAATTGTAGGGTTTTCCCGTGAACCAAATCACCAAAACCAAACTGAACCGGATCGATTTATGGATATTGTGCATAATTAAAATCATAATAAATCCTAGCATGCTCCTATGAATTTAATAACCAGAATTGTGGATTGAGGAATTTACCGTAATTCCGTCGAGTCTGAACCGATCTTTTGCGTTTGAATTTCCAACTTGAATCCAACCACGCAATCCGATTTTATCTGCGGAATAAGAAATTAGATCTTTAATTTCTTAGAATAAAAACGAAAATAAAGAAATCAAGAGAAAAAGAATATGTTCTCCAGATTAGATCTTTAGATCTGTATCCCGGTGCTGACCAGATCTACTACTGGTGAGGACTCCGTAGATCTGTGGCTTAAGCAGGACCAGAATCAAAATTCTCTTCCTTCTCCTCTTGGGATCGGCGCCTCCTCTCTCTCTGCCCTAGGGTTTTGACTGATTTGAATAATCACAAAAAGGTGGCTAAGGTTTCCAGAGAGAGTGGTCTATTTATAGACCCAGGGTTTTATCTCTAATGGGCTACTGGGCTCAATTCAGCACACTTATTTGGGCCAGACCTGGGACCTAATGCAAATAATAAAGTGGGCCTATAAATTAATTAATTCCCATGTCCATAACCCAGGACACAATTAATTAATTAATATTAATTCTTTTCACCACAGAATTAATACTGACCTACCCCTTTATTACCACGTTATGAGAACGGGCTGCATTAATTGAGAATCCCCATATTTAAGGTTACCGAACATCCATTAATTAATCGGAGCCTCTGACAAGCTCTAACTACAATTAATTAATATCTTATAATTCCTGAGTAGTACCACTCAAACCTTATCACTCGTGCCTGAAATTAATCAGCCTACAGGACTTTGGCACAATGAATGTTATTGAGCTCCTCAGGGAATGTCCCCATCCTATTACTCGGATATGGTTACCTAAACCCAGTCTCAGGCGGTACTACACGAACTGCTGTTACCCAAGATGCGGATATACGAGCACGTTACTTAGGCTCTTCACCATGGCAAGTCAAAGCAACAGTCAACCCGTGCAAACCCCTGAACCTTCGTTAGGGTTTGGACTCAATAAATATAACGAGATCTTGTATTCGCTGATGTCAGACAGACGAATACATCTCACTGCGGTCCATTAATACGCCACCTCTACGTACTAGCATGTCAAGTAGCCAAGACAGACAACTTATTCCGACAATGCCGCAGCCATTCGGACAGACGTATCCTCATACGCTGTCTCGGCTGTTATCAGGTTTATGTCTCACTAGGTCAAGTGATCATACTGTCTTCTGCGATCTACAACACGCCGTATGATCGTCCCTATCGGTGAGACAATAGGATACCATTGTTCATACATGTAAGATTGTTAACAGATAGGAGAAATAAACCGTTGTATACTCATTATAATAAATGCTTTCAGTATATAAAACCCATCATTGGCAACATCCTTGTCCTGCACTGCCTCTTCGTAAGTCAGTAGGTCAGAGTTCTCATGTCCGTCTTCCGGGCTCAAGTCCGAAGACTCACCCATGAACATGTACCTTTTCGGCTGGAAAATAACTCTCCCACTATGATGAGGCATCGGTGCCGTGTCAGTAATAGGTGCAGTAATTTGTGGTTCTACACCTTGCACTGAAGAATGTGTCTGTGGTGCTGAACCTCTCACAGGTGCACCCACATCTACACGTTCCCCTTCCCTTGGAATCGCATTCTCGTTTTCAATTTCTTGAAGAACGATATCACTCCTTGACTTGTGATTACTCATATACTCGTCCTCCAAGAATCTAGCATAGGTGCTAACAACGACTCTCTGACTCTCAAGACAGTAAAAGTAACCACCTTTCGTTTGCCTGGGATATCCTATGAACAACATTACCTTTGACCTGCTTTCTAACTTATTAGGTTCGTTCGACAGTACCTGTGCCGGACAGCCCCATACTCTAAACTTGCACAAACTCGGTTTGCGACCAAGGAAGAGCTCAGAATGCGTCTTAGGAACTGATTTAGAAGGCACCACATTTAGCACGTAAGCTGCTATTTCCAATGCGTAGCCCCAAAACGAAATTGGTAAGTTTGCATAACTTATCATTGATCTTACCATCTCTAGAAGAGTCCTATTTCTTCTTTCTGCTACACCGTTTTGCTGGGGAGTACCCGGTGCAGTCCACTGGAATGTAATCCTGTTATCTGACAAATATTGCAGGAACTCGTTACCGAGGTATTCGCCACCGCGGTCAGATCTCAGTGACTTGATAGTTTTCTCGACCTTCTTTTCTACCTAAGCCTTGAATTCTTTGAACTTCTCAAAGCATTCAGACTTGTAGCGAAGCAGGTAAACATATCCGTACCTTGAGTAATCGTCAATGAAAGTGACTAAGTGCTCGTACCCTCCACGAGCCTGCGTGGAAATCGGTCCACATAAGTCAGAATGGATCAATTCGAGGACTTTCTCTGTTCGAGACTGACTAGCCTTGAAACGCCTAGTTGACATCTTGCCCTCGATGCAGGATTCGCAGATAAGGTACAGCGCGGACTAAGTCCAATGTACCGTCATCTGCAAGTCGCTGAATCCGCGGACTAAGATGCTCATTAGAAGAAGTAAGGTTTGTCTTTCTAGGATTA